>VXAD01004428.1:1174867-1258931 GCA_013399195.1 Dicrurus megarhynchus | reverse complement strand
AAAAAAAAAAAAAAAAAAAGGAAAGGTGAATGTTGGCAAAACCTTCCTTGCTGGTTTCTGTTCCCATGAATTCCCCAGAGGCTCACCCAGCTTTTCTAGTTAAATTATTCTGTCCCTGCTGTACCTTGGAGTAATTTTATGCCACCTTTGCTACACCAGTGCTTCTCCTAATATGCAGAAGTTTGGAAAAACCATTCCTACCATCAGAAACTTGGAAGAAGAATTCAATGTTGATGACAGCTCCTAGTTTAGGAAAGATAATGATGCTATTAAAAGGCATCCTAGGCTACTTATTTACACCATTTCAAGGGTACAACGTTAATTGAGGAAGTCTGCTCCTTCTTTTGCTTCGTACTAAAGCAACAGCTCTGAGCTGTTGCACTGTTTCACCCAGAGTTACAGAATGCCACTTTCAGAACACCTGAATACACCCTCTCCTGTACAATTTGTGTTACAGGTATACAAATTTGTTAGTCACTGCACATGAGCTTATTTCCCAAAAGAAATTTGCCATGAACTGCACTCAGGCAAGGAAATTCACACTGGAAAATGAATCTCTGAATACTCAAAGCCAGCAGCTCTCTGGCAATCCCATATCCTTCCGTGGCATTTGAATATGAATCATTTCAGTGTTGTATCAGGTACCTGATGTTCTTTAATGCTGAGTTTCTCATCTGAATTTCACTGGGACTTATTAAACACAGGCTTTTTCTTTCCCTATCATGATTACAGTAACTATGTATAATTATGTGCGTAGGGTAAATATGCTAATTGCATAATTGCAACCTTCAAGTAAATCCTGAAGAACAGGGAAAGTTCTTAGGGCAGGCAGGACACATACTGATAAGTATAACACAACTAGAACCACTCCCCTGATTTCCCATCATTAATATTTAAAGATAAATATAATTTATCTAGCATCCAGGTGACCCTTCCATTGAAAGTCTGGACAGTGATCCCTGCTGCCATGAGAATGGATGTTTAAAGGTGCCTGTAATAACTGCAGAATAGCTCTGTCCAGGGGTATCATCTGTGTCCAGGGGTATCATCTGAGGAACACTCAAAGGTTAAACAGAGTCTGTTTACTAAACTTCTAAAATCTGCAGCAGACTGATTGAAAATGCAGAATATTATCAACAATTACTTTGTTTTGTGGGGGAGATCTATCAGGAAAATGAAACAAAGATTGCACTTAAGTACTCAGAGAAAGAGAAAGGGACAGAAAATTCTCCACGTTACGCTGCTTTGTTTTCTTGGAGGAAGAAACGGGCAAAGAAGCCTAAGAAAAGGTGCAAGTTTCAGTTCTGCCAAGGAATTAATTACTTGATTACAATGTTAATGACTTCACAAACTTTATTTCTCTTACTGCCTCTGCACTTAGAGTGACATCTGTCATCGCGCATTTGAGCATCAGCCAACAGACTGGGATGCTGCAGTCACTTGGGTGTCCCAGGGCTGTCGTGAGTTTCGTTCTCACAGCATTGCAAACAAAAGCTGGGGTTTGTTTCATAAAGGCAGGCATGACCTTCAGGGAGGCAGGATGGGTGGGAACAGAAGAGAGGAAAAAGGGATTTGTGTTTGTCTCTGAAAAATGAGAGAATTCAGCTGGGATAAGTTTCCCGTTGATTGAAAAAAAAAAAGAAAAAGAAAAAAACCCTAAAAACATCCCAAGGCATTAGAAAAGAGTGAATGGAAATGATGCTGTCAACAACTGTGGTACTGCTGGGAGCTCCCAGAACACTATTCAAAAACCAAAAACATTCAGGTTACAACACCAGTATTAAAATAACGCTGATGTCCATGAAGACATTTATTTATGAGGCAGAGGGAGACAGGCTGAGATAAAATGCAACTTGGCATCCTGACCTGCTATTAGCACTGTGGAGCTGTGTCAATCCTGACACAAGCCAAGATCACTGGACTTGACCTCGGTGGGATTCCTGTCCAAGGTCCTTAATGCAGAGGGTTCACCCAGGCCTGTTTTGCAGAACAGGTCACACCAGGCTTACTCCACCCTTCTGTGCCTGTGATGAGCAGAAGACTCCACGGCATATGTGACTTCTTTACACAGATGACACGTACAGGTTCAGTCAGATACACAAAAACCTTTGCAGCTCATTGAGGAGTGCCACAATTCTGCTCAAAGGAAGGTCAAAGAGAGGTGTGTGAAGCGTTGGCTTGGCACAGCAAAGGTCCACCAACGTACAGCATCTGGTGAGGAATGTAACACTACCCTAGGAACCTGGTTATTGATGACTTTGCACCCTGAGGCACTCAGCTTTGAACACCTTTGAACACTGAAATAACAAGTTTTCAGGATCTCTGTGAATCAGACCCGGAGCACCCTAAGCTGGCTGTACCCAGCCAGAGCCCTTCAGAGCACTGGCTCCCACTGTCACCCCTCTGTAGGTACAGATGCCCCAGTTAGTGCAGGTGCACCATACCCCTGCATCCCAAAAGATCTGAAATCATCCTTAAATTACCTCTTGGGTCACACAGAAATGAACTTTTATGCTCTTCCAATTTCCCAGAGACCTGAAGGACGGCACATAAGAAATAAATCCTCCTAGTCCCTGGGATCCAAGCCAAATTCTCTTATTGGAAACACATATGATGTATTAAACCACAGATCCTTCAGTGTCACTGGCCTATTTTCATAACACTTGGCTCACAAAGGCCCCAACAGACAGCAGAGAGTGAAATTGCCTGATGACCTCTTCTGCTGACAGCCCCTGTTGCTCATCTCAACCGCTTTTGATAGAACACAGCACATTCTTTTAAATATTTTATCCACTCAGTGATCACGGGTGAAGGAAAGGACTAACAAGAAATGACAAGTGAAATAACTACATTTCCGGACCTGACAACACTCTTTATTTTTAATTCTACCAGGGCTGGGGATAGACATTAAAGTACAACTTTGACAAGAGATTAAATAAGTGAGTTTAGGAGTTAAATTACATTGTACCCAGCCTGATCTGCAAGTTCACTTGGAAACAGAAGGAAGCAAAAGAAAACAGGCTGAGAAATCTGGTGCTTCCTTGCATTGCCCCAAATGCTCTTTTTTTTCTGTGTGAATTTTCTCTTGTAAAAATGCACTCATTTCTTCATAGCAAAACCTGATCCAACCATAAAGAAGCAGACTATAATGATGATAGGACAAGGTGTCTAACTAGATTAAATAAGATAAAGTGACATTTTCTGATACTTCTAAGAGTTTTGTACTCAGTGTCTGAAACACCTAAATGCAGTTGTTTGGAAACAATCTAATGGATGTTTCTATAGAAAATAATTGTAAAATATTAATAGCATACTCTACTTACATTAACACTGTATTTTACCTGTAATATTTCTGATCTCTATTATTTCTTTAGTCCCTTATGCTAGGCAGATTTAAATACCTGAATAACAAAAAAGGGGGAGGCAGTGGAGAGGAGTGAGAAAGTTTGAGGGAGGTGGAGTGGAAGAAAGATTTTACTCCCAGGAAAAAATTGAGATCTTTCAAGTTCCCATGGCAAAATAGCAAGTTTATCATCAAAATGTGTCTGTGTGAATTGTTTTTAATATCTGCTTGTGCAAGTCCAGTATCACAAGGCAAATATCCAGGTGACATTGAGCACCCTGTCACAGTTCCCTCTCAGGAAACCTGGCCAAAGCTGTTGAGTGAAAAAGGATTATTATATTCTAAGCTATATTTGAGTAGTTTGGAAACCTGGTTTCACTGTGCTTTAGGAAGAAATATGTTTAAAAAAATAAATGAAAGGATGAAGATTTCTTACACTGCCAGTGGTTTTGGGCTGTTTGTGGAGCTGCAGAGGCACAGGTCAAGTGTCACTTCCAAGTGCCCAGATTCCTTCCCCTTGTAACCAACTCTTTCACAAAGGCACAGAGACCCTTGTGCCTTGCAGATGTTCCAAATCTGAGATTCTTATACTGAAATGTGTTCCTTGAAATCAGTTGTGTGTCAGAGGCCTCGGCAGTGCTCGGTAGGAATGTCAGCCTGACACAGAATTACAGCCCAACACAGAATTACAGCCCAACACAGAATTACAGCCCGTGGGACGCAGCTCGGGGATAATCAGCCCCTGGCACAAAAGCAGCCAGAGCCTGCTGAGCTACAACAGTGCAACAACGACAACAAAAATACTGAAAAAGAAAAAGCAACAGACAAAAAAAGATCTCTGGGCTATGAGGTCAGCCCATTAATGTAATGAGGAGAATGCTGGAGCAGTTCCAAGGCAGTGAGAGCACCTGCTGCAGGTGCACTTGCAGTGACACAGCCTCCAGTGCCCGCTTTCCAGCCCCTTTTCCCCACCCCTGTTCCCCACAAAGAGATGAGATTATCATTATCAATATAAATTGGTACTATAAAAAGCAAGTGTGATATGATCAGAAATTAAGGCAATGCTTCCTCAGTGGTCATGCTGAGAACAAACTTCTGCTACCTCCAGTGAAGCCTGAAAGCTACCTAACGACCTGACAAAGCAAATCATTAGCAGCATTTCACCTAGGTCTTAAAATATTTTCATTGCAAATGACTCTCCCATTAGATGAATGCCCCTTGCAGAAAGTAATTACCCTTTCTTTGAACTTGCCTTTCAGAAATTTGAAACAATGAAAAAAAAATGACAGAGAAGAATAAGCACATACTTTTTATGACTTCTCCCCCTTCCCTCTGCTGCTACCACATCAATAATGGAGTGAGGGGCAGGTGAACAGCCTGAATTTTCAGCATCAGAGTTCAAGGAGACTGCAAAAGATGTCACAACCAAGAGGTAGCTCTCACCAGCCATTCCTTTACAAGAGCTCCTGTGACATATGAGAGCTGACAGGACAGTCCCAGGGAGCTGCCAGGACTCTTGGGTCCTTGCTGAAGCTCTGGGCTCCGAGGGCACATGCCAGGGGACACAGCACAGCACTGCTGGCTCTCTGTCAGTGCACTCCCCACGCAAAACAGGGCTCATCAATTCTTACAGCTCATCTCAAACACGCACCCTGGCTGAAGGCTGGATTTTCTAAAAGGTTTGCTTGCTGCGTGTCCCAGCTAAGCTGAGTGTGAAAGCTGACAGGAGACGAAGCCACAGGATCTGGGATGACATTTACAAGTTCTTCAGCTCTCAGAAACAAACATTGACTTGTAACTCTGCATCAGCAGATTATTCATTTATTTTTTTCAGTGTGTGCATCTGCTGAGACATACTGGCTAAAGCTACACTGGGTACACCTGCTGTGGACATGCACATACACGTGTGTATGTACATGCATTAGCACACAGAGACAGATTTAAAATGGAAAGGAAGAAAATGGAACTGTAAATTAATAACTCTATCTTAATTCTTTGTTTTAAATTAATTTTTTGATCATCCACATTGGGTTTGACTCAAAATAACAAGCCCATCTGTCTGAAGAAGATATATCCAGATGCTAATATCGGGACAACAATACAAGACCATGCTATTAGGAGAAAAAAGTCTATTCTCTACACTAAGAAGTCAATATATCTCTTCTGTGAAAGAAATAAAGTGTGTATCTGTCTCTGTATAGGATTTTTCTGGGCTTGGGAGAAAGCTATTACAGAGGATGAATCAAAAACAAAGCAACATTTATTGGTGCTTTCTTTAAGGGGAGAGAAGAGAGAATAAAATTTGGTCTATCATAAAATATTTACATGGGTTTTTCTGTAAATCACAGTAGAGAGAAAATAATAGGACAGAAAAGGAAAATGATGTTCAAACAAAGATTCTGAAAGTGATTTTCTTCAGTAAAGTTAGAAGGAAGAAAAACAAAGCAAGAAAGAGAGAGACTCCAGGCACCCTTTGAGTGCACTGTGTCCCATGCGTGTTAAGGAGCGCTCCCTGCACACCCAGCCCTACAGCCCTGCCTGCCATCAGGCATCTCCAGAGGGACAGCGCCTTCCAGCCCAGCTTCCCAGAGTCCTAAACACCCCCTGGCCCCCGGTGACGCAGCCCTGGGCTGGGTCTCACCCTGCTGTGCAGAGGAGCTCCGGGGGAAGCACAGCCCTGGGCACACAGGCAGAGCCCAGCCCTGGGGCTCCCTGAGCTGGGTGAAACCCCTCACCTGCGGCACAGGCAGCACTAAATCGAGAGCTAAACCACGGCTGCACATCAGTAGCAGCCTCCTCCTCCTGCCACATCACCCAGCATGTCCTGTGTCATCCTCACACGGTGCCAAAACAGCACAGCACAGCAAACTCCCTCCACACTCATGAGCTGGGTGACCTCTCCTGTGCTGGGAACAAGGGCTGCAGCTCAGCTCAGAGCTCTCCTGTGCTGGGGACAAGGGCTGCAGCTCAGCTCAGAGCTCTCCTGTGCTGGGGACAAGGGCTGCAGCTCAGCTCAGAGCTCTCCTGTGCTGGGGACAAGGGCTGCAGCTCAGCTCAGAGCTCTCCTGTGCTGGGGACAAGGGCTGCAGCTCAGCTCAGAGCTCTCCTGTGCTGGGGACAAGGGCTGCAGCTCAGCCCCAGGGGAGCCAAGGCAGGTCAGGGCAGTGCTGGGCAGGTGGAAACACCAGCTCAGGGTCCCCAGGGTGTCCCCAAGCTGCAGCTCAGGGCACAGCTGGAGGGAAGCTTGTTGGCACCACTCATATCTTACAAATCTCTCATTTACACCACTGCAATCATCAGCAGTTTGGGGTTTTTCAGTTGGGTTGATTGATTTCCATGCCTTTAAAGCTGAGCAGAGGTATAAGAGCATGCAGGATCATGGCAGTAATTCAGAACTAAACCCCTCTGGTTTTTAAACAGATTCAGCTTTCACTATGAGCATTGCTACCATCTCTACTAATTGCACCCAGTGGAATTTTCTGGAAGTACAGCTTTAATTTCAAGGAGAGAAAAAATACATTACATAGACTTTTTAGACATTTGAATTAAAAAAAAAAACAAACCCACAAACAAATCAAGCAAAAAAAAAAACCCACATAGTTTTACTTAGAAAACTCCACAACACTTTCTACTTTGATACTTCCAGCACATTTTTGTCCACTCCAACTCTAAATCCTGCTCAGAGCTGCTAATTTCAGGGGGAAAAATAAAAAAAGAGAGACAGATATTGCACTGCAAAAAGTGTCTTTAAAGCGCAGATTCACACAGAACAGTGATCTATTATTCCAGAGAATGGAACTCCTGAATGTAACAAAGGTGATCTGCAGCACGAAAGTGGATCACTGACACCTCCCCTCTGCCAGGTAACACGCACAGAACGCTTCCAGCTCACCACCAGCTCCAGTCTGCAGTCTGTGATGGATATTTCACTCTCTTTCTTGTCCCTCAAGTCTGTTTTCCAGCACTGTCCTAAGATGACAGGACTTTGTAAGGGACAGTCAAAAATTGAGATAATGACCAACATAAGGACTAGACCACTTTTTGTAGAGACTGAGTATTTCCCAGGACTTGCACTTAATTAGAGCTGGAGAGTGTCTCTCGGAATGTGCATGTGTTCTCTCCTCTCTATTATCTGTCACATCACATTTCTGCTCAACATAATGCAGCAAACCTTGGGAGTGATTTGTGGAATACATTAACATAGTTTAACACAGCGTGCATAAGATTTACATGCCAGTGCTGTAAGAGAAGGCGATAGGTCAGGATAAAATGGAGGATTAAAAAAAAAGTTGATTAATTTCTGTGGCACTGTTTCGAAAAGATCTATTGGAACAGAAGACTCGACTCGCTCCTCACCAACATCTTAATTACGCAAGGAACAGTGCTGGGGCTGTGGTCCTCCCTGCTCCACCGTGCACTGCTCCTACAAAGGCAGGGAACAGTCAGGGGTTCTTGTAATGCAGGGCTACATTTCAGCTCTCATCCTACACACCCGTGCTGGCTCCTCCAGCTCAGCTGTCTCATCCTGGAGCTCTCATCTTCCTTTGTCCCAGCCACCCAAAAGCAAAGCTCAGCACGTTCTGAGGTATTTTCCTCTTGGAGGATGGGATTACGTGTTGGAATAAATCTTTTTTCTTAAACTGGCCCCCAAGGAGAGGTGCAGTGGCTTTCACTTGAGCGTGTCAAGGCTGAACAATATCCAGATATCTGCACAGGACGAGGAGCTCCATGAGACTCTCAGTCTCAGGGAGGCTGAGGGGAATTTTTTCAACCACTGCTTCCAGTGGGGCCAAAATTATCATCCAGCACCATCAGCTGCCTGGGGAGGGGACAGCACTGCCACAGCCCCCAGGCCTGGCTGAGATCTCCTGGCTTTGCTGCAATAAAAACAGTAATCCATAAAGGTAAACACCCATTTGGCCTGCATCTCAGTCTCTCTCAGCTGCCTGCTCATAATTCTGAATAAAACACCAGCCAGTCACCCCCCTAGGCATCCATCAGGGCGTGTCTGCCACTCTCCCAGTGGGTTGCTTCTTTCTGGTGGAACTAATTGACCTCTGACCCGTTTATTGCTTTAGTGCCACCAATTTATCACCAGTTTATTCATCAACATCTGGTGGTCGGAAAATTGTATTTTACATTATTATCTCTCAAATGGATAGCTAATGCTGCTTAATGGGGCAGTTATATGTTATTATAGATTCATTTTTTCTCATTTTGCTAATGAATGGAGAATTCTCCATCAAATAAATATTTGCCAGTTGGCTTAATATCAAAGCTGCTAATTAAAAACAGAAAAATGCTCTATATATGGAGAGCTGAATGATGGAAGCATGTGAGTTTTAAAGAAGTATCATTTCAGCCACACTGTATTTGCACAGAGGCCAAATTGGCAATCAAGTGATCAGTGTGAGGAAGGTTGAGTTGTATTTACATATTGTCTCAGTAAAATGCTGCTGATTTATTTCTGTGGTGCCAGACACAATATGAGCATAGCTTAAATTGGCTTCTTTCCTGGCTTTTACAAAAGAAATGGAAAAAAACAATAAAGAAAAATATGGAAATAAACAAATCTTGGACACAATCCTACAAAACCTGATTCCCTTCACCAACTCACACTACTGCATTTTACAATGGGGATGGGCAGAGATGGTGTGACCTGGCATGCAGAATTCATGAAACATCTCTGCATAAACATGTGAATTTGGAGTAAACACATTTCAAGCTGACAAAGTGCAGCACTGAAGGGAGAGCAGGCTGCACTGCAGCGTGTACGCCCCGGGGCTCAGCTCCTGCCCCACATCTGGGACTACTCAAGTCAAGGCTCTTACATGAGCTTCCCCAGCCCCAAAGGACAGAGAGTTTACAGTGAAAAAGTTATTGTTTTACTACACACAAAAACAGGCACGCATCTGTTGCTGTGGGATTCTTTTCCCCGCTAACACCTCGTGGTGTCAGCTGGCAGTAGTCCGTGCACAGAAAGCCTCCAGTTTTCCTTAAAGTCTTTTCTTCTCAGGCCAAGATCCTACACAGGGCGTAGAAAAGCATCTTTACAAACAAAACTGCTGACTTCCACTGTGCAGGAACACGAGTGTGTTTTGTTTGCAGGGCAATCCTGTACTCCAGGAGCTCACAAATAACTGGGTGTTACCCTTGAATCAAACACCATTCACAAGCCTGGCTCACACAGGAATCCAAGTGGGCTTTGCCAAAGTGCTGATGTGAATGTGAGTGAAATTTAACCTGCATTTCTCACGTGTTCCTCCTATGAAAAGGTGCACAGAGAACGCTGAGAACATTTTTCACCCCCTCATGTGGTGTCTAACAAGAAGCTGTGGTTTCAGTTTAGGACTTCGGTATTTAGCACAATCCACATCATCTTGAGGCAAAGCAGTAAAGGCATAACAAACCCAAATTATTGTAATAGTGCTATCAAAATGTGAAAATCTCTATTTTTCCAAAACCAAATAGAACATACTCTAATCTAAAGCTACTGAAGCACACAGAAGCTGTGCCAGCTCTAACATATCCATTGGCTTCATGGGCCATTAAATAGCACAAATAGCACTATGAATTATTTCTGAAAATGTCAATACATTTCTAATACCCAGGGCACAATTCTCCTAATCTTTGGGTGCACACTCCCTGAGCCAAGGTCCCAGCTCAGCTCTCCAGCACCCTCTTTTTCCATTTCACTTAGTGGATGCAAGTCACTGGAGCAGATATAGCCCACACAGCTCTGAAACTGCAATTTTACTGCTACACTCTCAAAAAACTATCAAGGGTGCTGAAAGCACGGGGTGAGCACTCCTTAGAAATGTATATAGTGAAAAGTAAACACCAAAGCCCAGGAAGTCATTATAAAAGGGTTTGGGTTTATTTATTTTGAGAGCTCTAATGCATTCTTGAGTGAAGAAAATAAACCAAAGAAAATAGAGAAAGAAGAGGGGGAGAAAAAGCTGTGTCAGACAGATTTACATGGGTTTCCTCTGCCACTCGTTTCTAGATCCATTGGCACACAGCTGATAGAAGTGCAGAAGAATTAATGCTTCACTGATACAGTTTATGTGAACCTAATGCAGAAGAATCATGAACTCATCATTTCTAAGAAGTAAAAAAAACCCCTAAGATATATCCCAGCTTTAACATCACACTTAAAGGGCACCTTCTCTTGAATGTTGTGATGGTTCAGGAACACCTGACTGCAATTTTTTACTGAGTTTGGAATTTGTAATGAATTCTCACATGAGGCTTTTGTTGCAAAATTTCTGAGAAACAGCTGCCAAAATGTAGAGTGAATCTCTATGCTGCCTCTTTTGCAGTGTAAAATAACTTGAGTTTTGCAAGAAAAGTGCCTAACTTGGCCCAAAAAAATGCCACCAAAACAAAAAACAGATCAGCAATATGTACTGAAACACAAACCCTTTAGCCAGGAAAGACCTTTTCTTTATGGATATATAAAATACATGCTCTTGCAACAAGCTTGAAGCTTATTTACTGTTCCCAAGTGGCTACTGAAAACCCCTTAAATGTTGTTTGATGGAGTAGTGATTCTTTTCTGCCTTACTGGTGTAAACTGAATGTATCTAAGAGCAGAATATATTGGCAACATAAAAAGGTTTGGTTTGGTTTTTTTTTTTAGATCTATCAAAATAAAATATACTTGGGAGGCTCTGAAGTTAAATGTATTTAAAAAAACCTTTTGGATATTGCCTTTCATTTCTAAGAGCACAATTTAAATTCAGTCTGAGGGTTTGCATGAGCCACCTCAGGTACTCTCTGTTCCAAATACACTTGATTAATGTTGCCTTAAAAGATTTGCTGAAGAATCAGGCAGATGTAATTAGAGGAGAGGTAGCTCATACTATACATAGATCATCAAAGGATAAGTATGCACAAAGGAGATAAAGATTCTCAATACAATTGTAATAATCTCTGCAGATTAAAAAAAAAAAAAAATTACAATCATAATTAGGAGAAAGTAATGAAAGCTCGTGTGAGTAAATGATCCAGGTTCCCTGGCAGTTTATCAGCAGAGCTGTCACATGCAGAGCATGATGGAAACATCGCTGGGGCTGAAGGGAAGCAGGCCAGGTGCAGAAAAGCTTTGCAGAAATATTATCCCACTGTTTATGGGCTGGTTTCTCCAGAGCAGGGATCCTGCAGGTGGCACAAAGCCAGGACATGCCCTGGTGCATGAGGTTGGTGAGTAGGGAGGAACTGCCCATCGTCCATCGGGACTGGACTTCCACCACTAGCACAAAATTTAGCAGAGTACACAGGGTACTGCCCAAACCCTGAATTCCTGAGTGGGTGAAATCCTACATGAAGTTTCTACACTGGGCTCAAATCTGAGTTTTGACCGCTGAAATTCTAATGTCTGGAGGTGACTCAGCTAAATCATAGCTCTTTTAAGGAAGTGCTAACTACCTCTGTCACAACTGGAACCACTGCTCTTGGAGCTGCAAATGCGTGTGTAAACACCAGAATGACTCAGGGCCAATAAGAGTACTTTTATATCGAAATGCAAATTTTTTAAGGTCCCTTTTTTGTTTAAATCTGCCAAAATTCACATTTTTTCCATTAAACATGAAACACTGCTTAGCGCAGTTGGAAACAGGCCATCAGATCCCTTCCGAGGTTGGTAATTTATGTTAAACATGTGGTTAGAAAAACAGAAGCCTATAAGACCACAACCAGTAATAGAATAAACATCTTTTCAACACAAAGATGAAAACAGCACTTTGATGGGACACAAATGGCCTCGTTACTGCATGGGCACAACTCCATATTTTATTATTTTTTTCCTTTCCATTATAAAGAGTTAAAAGGTAAAGAAAATAAATAAGGCTCACTAAAGCAGTGTCACAATATTGAAATAATTCAAGTGGGTTAAAAGGCAAAGCGAACTGCAGGCAAAGTGGGGTGCAGGCTGCTCAGCATTACAGTGCTTCCTACACACAACACCACAATTCCTTGTTCTCCCATATGCTCAATTTGGGGCATTGTGAGCATAACACAGGGCCAGGTTTCTAAAGATACCTTCATGCTTTTAATTTTCAAGAGGGCCTGAGTCAGTAGCTGCAAGGCATTTATCTAATCTTACTGCACAAACTCCTCCTACAATCCATATTGAGACAGGCAAGTACTTCCAAAAGGTGATTGTCCCTTCTGCCTTCAGACAGAAGGCTTTGTTTGTTTTGTTTTTTTTTTCTGGAAGAGCATTTCTTACAGCAAACCTTTCTGCCAAACAACTCGACATGTCAGACAGCTACAGGCAAGTCCCAGCCCAACTGTGAAAAAGCACATCATGCCTCAGAACACCAGTGTAATGACAAATACCTCAGATATCACGAGGCTCTGGAAAGAGATCACAGGGCAGAGATTTGTGATAGAAGGGAGACGTCTGCCTTTTGTCACAAAGGGGCTTGCTCAGCCTCGGTACCATCAGGAAGACCTGCAGTCAGGTTACCAGCACCCAGACCAGTAGGTTGGAAAAGGACTTGCATGTCGCAGTGGCACAGGCACAGCAAGCCCCTCTGTCTGGATGTGTGCCAGAACCACAGCAAGCCCCTCTGTCTGGATGTGTGCCAGAACCACAGCAAGCCCCTCTGTCTGGATGTGTGCCAGAACCGGTACCAGAGCTCCTCTGCCCAAACACAGACGTCCCTTGGCCTCCTTCGCTGGGGGATTTGAACTCTTACAAGGAAATACAACTCTGACCTTTCTGTCAGACAAGGCCTGTTCTTGCTAAGAGAGCCCAGGCAGATTCACACCCTGGCATTACTTCAGATACAGAGCAGTTAGCAACTGTTCCATGCACGTTTTGCACCGATCCAAGATCTCCAAGAGAAATGCTTTGTTCGTTTGTTCTCACATCACTGACCTTTGCAGTGGCAACTCAGCAACCCACAGAGCTACCCAACCCTGCAGTCCTGGCTGGGGTTTCACTACAAGAGAGCATCACACGTGAGTGGAAGCGTGCTCTCCTCTCTCCAGTTGAGCTCAGAGTCAGGGAGGGCGTCTCTAATTGAGATGTGGCACAACAGAAGCCAGCGAGACTGAAAGCCACCCCGTTCTCACTGTAGCACAAATCTCTCCCCCTCAGCCTTCCAAATTTCTTCAGGATTTAGTGCCATGCCCAATTAGAGGTGCAAAACGGTGAAAGCTAAAGAAAAATAACCAAGAGCACTCAACGTTGTACTCCCTGCAAGGACTCTCTTCCAGGCTGGCAGCCAAGGTCACCCCATCCCCAGACAATTGTCCTCCCTCCTTCCTAATCTTGAATCTTCAATTCCTCCACCTAAAACAGGGAGTTAGTGAGTTGCTGCTCATCTACTGCAGCTCAGGGGGTTGGCTTGGCTGCTCTGCAGGGAAAGGAGGACATCCTCAAATGGAAGGAACTGAGCTCAGACATCAGCTGTAAGCGCCACTGTGCCTGCTGGTTTGGCTCTAAGGAGAGTAGGACCAGGTTAACGTGGAGAGGCAATACCTTTCAGTAGCTTGATAAACAAAAGCAGGCAAGTTTGCAAACACACGACAGGCTCCAGCTAGGGCACTTTGTCTAATAAAAGATGTTGCCAACAGCTACAAAACTTAATTTTTTCTCCATCTCTCAGCCCATCACTGTCCCCAAAGCCCTATTATTGTTGTGACATCACAAGAAAAGCAGGGATCTGGGTCAGATCATTCACAGAGAAAACAACTCTCTCTTCTTCCTCCAGTAGCTCTGACCAGCACAGGAAACACAAGGAGCCTCAGGAGGAGGAAGGAAGGAGGCAGGAAACAGCTCAGACCTGGGCTAGGCAGGACACACAGTTGCAGCTTCACTTCAGAACACAACCTGGGTTTGGATTACAAAGGTACTTAGGTATCCCAAAGTACAGCCTGGCTGCCTAATTTGATTTTCAAAAGAAAATTAAGTGGATTAGGGGTTAGATTTTTTTTTAAGGGATTTAATTTCTTTCAGGGACAGAGGAGTACCCCGTGGGAGAGTATTACAACTCAATTAGGATTATAACAAAGAGCTTATGTTTGTTTTCCATATTCACACAATTTATAAGGGGTTGGAGGAACTTTGTACAAATAATCAAATTATAGCAAACCTAAAAACACTTGGTTTCTCCTGATAGAGATCAGTTGTATGAAGCTTCAAGCCAAACAAAAGTTCCGAATGTAATCACTACCAAAAAAAAACAAACAAAAAATTAAACAAAAAGAAAAATTTCAGGAAGTTCTGCTGCAACAATTACCCTAAGTTTTGGGTTTTTTCTATGAAATATTGGTATTTCAGTCAAGGCATTTACCCTCAAAATCTAAAAATAACCAAAATACTGACAATTATTTCTTTTTCTTTTTTTTCATTGTAAATATCTCAGAGGAACTTCAGCTTTTGGTCCTTTTTTTTTTTTACCCTCCCTAGTGGGGAATATCTTACTGCATTCTTCCACAGTGAAGACAACCTCTCTTGGTTCTCCAGTCCTTGTTACACTCTGAAACAAAAAACTGTGCTGAAATCCACTGCCCCAAGTATTACCTCATCTGATTTGGGAAGGGAGGATAACAAGCATAATCCTGCCATTTTTCCTGAAATCCTAAATTCTCCATACTTATGAACAATTGCCAGAAATAAATTCTCTGTATTCTCCATATGACAATAATTTCTTCTTTGGCTCTTCATACATCTTCTACAGAAAACATCCACCTATATGAAAAGGTAACATTTACCAAAGCCGATTCCCGTGCCAAAAGCTTTAATAACAGAGACTGAGACCATCTTCTGCAGATGTAGGAAAGTAAAACTCAGAATCAGGGATTAAGATCTCTCACAGCTTCCTGGTACTTCTGTCTAAAGCAAAACTATTCCAGTCTACCCCTTTATTTCCTAATGAAATACATTTGGGACTTAGGGAGATGACAGAGGCCCGAGCCAGGACTTTGCCCCATGGCTATGTAGAAACTTCAGGCTGGTTACAGGCTTTCATTACACTGATTTTCTACATATGCTCCTTAAAAGCTGAGAAGTAACAGCATAGCTTTAAGAATTCCATTTTCACTGTAGAATGGTGCAAAATTCCTCCCCTGAGGTAGGCGTGTTATCTCATTGAATTTAAAAACAATAAATTGAAAGTGCAAAATAAAAGAAAGGGGGAAAGGTGTAAGAAACAGGTGGAAAGGCACTGAAGATGTAGGAGTCCTGACAAACCATCCTGGCATGTAGTCCCAGTGGTGATGAGAAATTGTTCTGAGTGGTTTATTTATTTTTTTACATGGCAGAACAAGAAAAGTACTTGAGGCAAAGTCGTTGGATATTGTTAAATTAGCAGGCTTATTTTATTAATACCCATGAGAACATGGTGATGAGAAAGAATTATTGAACTACACAGCCAGTGTGAGAACACACAGTAGCACGTGTCCCAGCCCTGCAGTCTGTTAGTTGTACTCTGTGCATGTGAGCAAACACCCCATGGTTCAACACAACACCCTAAGGTAGTATTTCTATACTGGGAATTACCTACAATGCTTTTTCTCTCCATAATGGATAGATCCAGGGACCTTTATTTACAGTACATCAAATCCAACAGACTATTTTCTGTATTTTGGCCTTGGAATGAAGCATTTAGCTATGTGTGTCTTCTACCTTGCACCCTCATGAATTAGGTAAATGACATGGAATCAATAAAACATGCAAAACAGACTTTAGCAAGGCATATTCTTTAACAGGAACTGAACTTCAACGTCATTCACCCCCCCAGGCAGTGTTTGTAGCCAGCAGAAGAAACCTAAGGTGCACAATTCTCTTGATAAGAGTGAAAATTAGAAACATGCAGGTTTACTTAAGCAGATTCAAGTATCCCTGGAAACAGGTAACTAAAGCCAGACAAACCCTGCATGCTTCAGCTCACAGTGTGTTCATAAACCAAATTCTGGTTTTCTGTTTGCACAGTTTGGACTCTTGCCTGAAGAGTCAAGTTAGATTAATTTAAATCTCTGAATTCAAATTTCACAGTAAAGACGAGAGAAGGCTGTTGTGATGTGATCCAGGATGGAGCAGATGCAAACAGCCCAGGTTTGACTGAAAGATGCAAGTTTGCACGTCAAACCACCTCAGGCACAGATTTCCTACCTGCCCTTAAAGGTTCTGCAAAGGGCACACGTGCACAGGGATAACAAGATCTTATAATGCCATCCCAAGTCAGGGCTGATTTGTGCACGTGGATGAGATGTTCATGGTTTGACTTTCCTAGCTAAATCCAGCAGATGCAATTCTATATGCTAGTTCAGTATTGGCGGGTTTGTATTTTCTGAAATTTTGATTTAGGCACAGAAGGCCTCAAGAAAGGTGCTGTGTGCTTTAATTTATTCTCATTTTGTTACCAGTGGGACAAGAAATCTCACAGTTAGACTGTATTAATCTGTCTTCCTACAATGCCATTAGTGAAATGTCATTTTGATTTGAACCTACTGTGACCTACTTGAGGGAAAAACTCCCATGCTGCATACACTATACATCAGTGTGTATACATACATATATATATATATATCTCAGAGAACTTTTCATTAGCTCTTAAACTGCATAATGGTGTTTATATACGAGCATGGCTTAATTAGCTACGTAATGAAAAGTGCAATGAAAATGCAAAAGGGTTTGGAAGGGCTGAGCTGCAAGAGGAAATCAGATCTTGACACGCCTTGGGAATACTAAAGTTTGTATAATAAGGTCAAAGTCTCACCTCCCATTGATAAACACAGCATTGCATAAATAAACATTATGTGTGGGGGTCCTTATCCGACAGACTCGTAAATTCACTCAGGAAGACAAGGCTGATGGATTGTTCCTCAAACAGCAGCAGTGCTCTGCAGAGATGTGGTTCACATCTGCAGTTCAGCTGGCATTGCAAAAAACAGCTACCACCCTTTTAAGTCTCTGTGGTGGAAGAATGTTTTCACAGAAACACGTTCGTGCATTGGAGAAGCTGCCCCAAGACACAGAACGTCGGCTGTGACAAGCATGAGGGGAAACAACAGCTTTTAGTCCAAACTAGCAGGTTTTGGTGCTGAATGTGAATGGAGCAGATTCCTTATGAGGGAAGATCCTGCCTAAGGCTGTAGCTCCAGGAGGAGGTGATGCAGCTCAGGGACCAGTCCAGCAAAGGTAGGGTGGCTTGTCCAACAATGACCTTATAAATGTCCATGCCAGCTTTCCAAGATCCTGATGTCTACCTCACTGAGCTCTTCTGAGTTACTTTAAAAAACAAACAAACAAAATAAACCCACAGAAATGACCAAACAAATGTGTACCACTAAAGGCACAGCAACCCCATTTAATTCTGTTCCCTATGTATGCCAGATGCTAATTAGGAGCTGGCCCTCATCACATAATTGGGATCCAGCTTTGCACTTCACCAAAACACAAAAGGCCAAATTCCAACCCAGGATTTTGTTCTGGCCTACCCTAATGGCAACAAAAAGCTGCACAGTTGAGATCTGGATCAGATTCAAAACTTTCCCGAAATGTATCTCTTTTCACATCCTGATTTTTGAATCCAGCTCATCTCTAATTATAATTATCACACAGAATGTCAGATCTCAGGTTATGCTCTTTAAATTTCTCCCTATAAACAATTAATTAGCTTGCTGCAGCCTTTCTATAAATAGCTTGTACATATAAATTATTTTCATCTGCTCAGACAAACAAAATTCCAACTCTGTTTTTTGTCTTCTGATTTTTCCTAGTGGTCTGCAGCTGTCAGGCGGTCAGACACATGTGTGTGCTCTTCATATTTGGAGATAAAAATAAGATGATGGGGCTAATTGACAAAGTTTTTTGGATTGAATTAGTGCTTGAGAAATCAGGTTTTCCCCAGAAAATGTCTGAAAGCAGCATTTCTATCAACTTAACTCCAGCGGAGAGCTGCCTCCCACACCAGCTGAGATGTTGTTCACCGACCAGCATGGATTCCAGGGTTTGAGGCATCGTGCTATTATGGGACAGGATACATATGGCTGCTCAAATTAATTTTGCTGACAGTTCTTCCAGACTCATCCTATAGGTGCTGACAGGCAAGATCAGGCCACAGCTTCAGCTGTGCCACCAGCCAGCCACCTCTTGTCTCCAGGCATGTTCTTTGCTTCCCTGCACAAGGTTTTCACCTCCATGCTGGAGATGCCCAGGGGAAGCGTGCAGCCAGTCCTCTGCCACATCAGGGCATATTCCTGGGACTTGGCTTCACTTACAGATGAACTGGATTTACACAAAACATCCTTGGCCACGTGCTAAGGTGAAGTAGGCTATATGTGTACATATATATTATACATATGGAAATATATCTCAATCAGACCAATAATTGCAATAGTCATGAATCTACAACAAAGCAAACCTCAGTGTGAATATACCAGAGGCAGCTACCAGAGCCATCCCTTTCAGTCTGTGTGCACCCCACTGTGAAACGTGCACACTGAGCATCTTTGTCTCATGCCTGTGTTGAGCCTGAGTAAGGAATATTGGTAAAGCACTTGGGGAGATTGTCAGCCAGTGCAGCCAAGCGTTATGCTCATTGTGAAGCACCAATCTATATGTTTTTCCCCACAATCTAGCATACAATCATCATTGCACCCAACCAGAGAGAAGAAACTGGGATTATTGGATATTTTCATGTTTCACTGCATAATGCTGCTATCAGAGTGGGAACAGCAAAACACTGATTGTCCTTGTTTTGTGGCCTTGATGTTCAGGCAGGCATCGCTCCAATTACCTTCCTCAGACCCAGCCCAGGATGAGAAGAGCTTTCCTCAGCTTGCTGTGACTGTGCCACCCCCATTAGCCCAGTGAAAAGCCCACAAGCACACCACACATCTCCAAGGTCCACAATCCCTTCACCTGTTTATTGCTGCTTTTCAGAAAAACCACCCTGCAGCCTCAGTGTGTGAGCAAACCTCTTTTATCAGCAGAGCTTTAAACAGTTTGTGTGCTCTTGTGGCTGTCCAGAAACAGACTGGGGGGGGTGGTCTAAACTCTGCTTCTGGCATGATTTTTGGGTGTCCTTGGGCAAGCCCATTTTTCCTTGTTTTGAATTTTACTGAGGACAACTCTGTCACGAAGAACAAGCAAGTATCTTTTAGCATCCAGGTTTGAAAACGGAACCAAGGATGGGGCAGTTACTGATACTGATTTCTTACTTCTGTGTATCTGCATCATGTTTCAATCAGCTTTCCTCGTTTCACACATTACTGTTCATTTCCCTCACTTAGGCTATCCCTGACAAACGAGTTTTCCTTCTGCTGTGTCAAATTAGTTACCTTCCGACATTTTACGTTTTCATGTTTCCTGAAGGCCACCAAAGGAGTAATCTCTGAGAACTAAAAAACTGGCATTATTCTGGAGATGAAAACCTACCTTCTGGTTTTCTATTTCTAATCACTCAATAATATGAAATGCCAACTTGCCTTGTCGACTCTTAGCCCCTTTTACTTCAGTTATTTAAGTGGTTTAAAGACTCAAGCAATAAAGTCACATAAAGTCTCCATTATTCTTCATTTATCTATGCTAAACTGTTTCAGTCAACAACTGACATTGATTCATTTTAAGTATCATTTTATCTGGTTACATTTGCTGTTGGAATTTATTGCTCTTCTCTCATCCCCGCTTTGACCAATACTAATCTCCTCTGTTTTTCATTTTCTAGGCATCCCACAGAGTTCAGAACATTATCGATATTCAGGATTCATCTGTTCTAATTTGAGTTGCTCCTAACTATGACTGCAGACAAAGGAACTCTATTGTAGAAAACCACTAATTGGAAATAGAAAAGTACTACTTTGTTAGATTGTATTAATTCCTGTCCCTCTCTCCCCAAAGCCAAGTCAAGCTATTCTGTATGTTGGATACCCCAGACTAAGACCTGGGCATGTTTGGGCCTCACCAACAGAAGCACAAATCCCAAGCAGAGACAGAGAAACCATAATAATGAGCAGCTGTTGGGTTGGTACCAGTTGGTAACTGAGATAAACCACACCATCCCCAGGCAGGCTTTTCTGTCAGTGCAGCCGCCAAGGTCTGAACTAAGCAAGAACAATTTTTTTTTTTTCCCAAATAGCAACAAGGAGGATGCAGTGGAGAATCATTCTAGGAACTTTTCTGATGGGGCATCATACAGAAGCAAAAATGTGAATACAGAAAGCAGGCAAGATTGTCAGAGGCAGTAGAGAAACTCAAGCAATTGGCTCATTTATTATAATATATGGGCAAAGGAAAAAAAGAAAAAGAACTTTGTTTGGGTTTTTTAATTCCGTTAGACCTCTATGTGGGGAAAAAAGAGAAGGTGGGGTCACTGAACCAACACTCTGCTTTAGCACAAAAACCACATGGCTCAGCAGGGAAGGGACTGCTGGTTTCCATACATCCATCTTCCATCCTGTTAGAAAGGAAGTTGGGATTTAATCCATTCTCCAGCCCCCACACACTGCTTGTGCAGAGTTTGAACTCTGTTATCTTTGAAGCAGGGGAAAATAAAAATGCCCCAGACCACAGAAGAACAGCAAGCTTCTAGGGGAACGTTTCTTTATCAATAAATGTCAGCCCATTGTTACAGATCAGATTATTATCAGCATCATTGTTAGGAAAGTATAAAGTATGGTGAAATTCTTATTTAGGGAGAGGTCTTTGAAAAACTGATTTTTCCTTTCAGAAATATTTTTATTTTTAAAGAAATACTTTTATGTTATACTCTTTTTAATTAAGAGTTCAACAGTAATCCAGATGGAATTAGTTTTTAATCTAAATATCTCTGTAGGACCTTTTTTTTTAAAATATGGGTTTAGAAAAAAAAACAGTTTTCTTTCCTTTCTCCATTATGAATAAAAATTCCCATCTAGCTCGAACTGATATTTAGCCTCATACATCTCTGCAGCACCAATCTCCAGGCAAATCATGCTGCAGCTGAAGGTGAAGAGAGTTCCTCAGGTGTTCTATCAGTACAACACTGAGGATGTGCTGGGTCTGCATAGCACCAACCCAAAGTGGTGCTCCTACTCTCATTAACATAATTAAAAAAGAAATAGTAAATGTAAATGAGACATTCACCTAACACAGTAAACATTCATCTGTATTTTCTCTATTTGTTCTGCCTTTTTATTTTTTTTAATTCTTCAATTTACTTTTTTATTTTTACCCTAGTTCCTCACCTTACAAATGACATTACACGAACACTCTTTGCATTACTAAATCTCTGCTTGGCAGACCTGTGAGGACATTGTCTTCTTACCTGTCCACACAAAGCTTAGCACTGTTGTGAGAGCTTTAGAGAGTTACCAACACAATAAAGTGTGAAAATGAACTATAATGGTATTACTGCAATTGGATTCCCTGGTGGAAGATCTACATTGCATTTTTTTGCAACTGCATAGTCCATTTTTATTAACAAAGGTAAATTTAGAAATCAGTATGTGCACTCATTAAAATTCTTATTTTGTGAGCAGGTTTATTTTCTGCACAGTAGTGTTTTTTTTTTTTCTCTGCTATTTCCCTAAACCTTTTTCCAATGTTAAAATATTTTCTAGAGAAATGGTTTGACATTTTCTTTGGTATGTACCTATACCCCAAAGAATTCTTTAATGGCTGTTTATGTCTCAGAGAAACTAGTGTTAAAGTGCAATTTTTCAAGTAAGCAGCACGCTGATGCTCAGTAAGTGATACAGATTATTTTAGATAGGAGTAACTGAGCTGGGTAATTCATCCAACCTACCCGACCTGACAACTCCTTTCATTATTTTAGATCAGTAATTGAGATGCCAGAACGTGTGATGATGATGACATAAGAAGACAATATCAGTCCACTTCAACCAGCCTCCATCGATGAGTGATGCCACAGGCTCACACCTCAGCCACAAAGTCCTCTGCTGCCTTTTCCAGAGGGTGACACAGCTCTAGGGAGTGATGTATGACTTAGCTGAACTACTTTTCTTGCTGTCATAAGCAATGAGGTGCCCCAGGAGCTGTCCTGAAGGCAGCAAAGGGCCAAATGCCACAACTCACCCTTCCCTGACCTTGTATTTATTGTGGTGGCGGGAGCTCTGCTGGCTCATTGCTCCTCTTCTATCCACCCTTGTCCCTCTGCAGACTGGGACACCCCATCCTGTCCTTGAGGGGAGGGGCAAGGCTCTTCTCCATTCCCTGAAATTCACTTCCATACCAAGGGGAGAAAAGAAAAGCCTTTAGGGCATTTTCCTCCTTCTTCCCTGCAGGTTTATGGCTCTGCAGCTTCTGAAAGCAGCTGAGGACAACTCTGCTTTACAGACTTCAAGTCCACCCTTCCCAATCCCCCAACCTTTAGCAGCCTCTGTACACCTGAAAATCAGGTGAGATGGGGAATGCTTTGTGCTCCTTTGTCTAGCCAAATATTTACTTCCATTTAAACCTCACGTTAGCAGTTTTCTCTCCTAGAGTCACTTCTTGTTGAAAAATCTCCTCCTGTATTTTTATGCAGAGAGCCACAATAAAGGCCACAATCAAAATGATGCTCAGAACACGTGACAGCAGCTCTAGTTTAACACAGGAAGGTACAAATAGTGCATGATATGAAACAGAACAGAATCAGTAAATAGAAACATCAGCCAAGCAGTCACTGTGCTGCATGGAACAGCTCTGGGAAAAGCAGTGGCTGTAGGTAACACACAGCATGTGCTGAACGCCCCACAGAGATACCAAAGATTGTTAAAAATATATGAAAGCTGATATTTCAGTATCTCCAGATCTAAGATGCTCCCAAAGTTATTTTCACCAAGTAGAGCCTAAAAATAAAGCACTGCTCTTCTGGAGAACTCAAGTTTCTCTGGAAGTTCACATTCTCCTCCAGAGCATGATGCAGCTCTGGAAATGAGGAAAAATTCTAGAGCAAGACTTGCAATTGATATAAAAATTTTACAGAGGTAAAGGCGATCAACTACGGATGTGCTGTGCAGAATCCATGTGGATCTGTCCCAGCTTACTGTAAATTCTAAGCAGCACAGAGGAAAATTACAGCCACAGATATTCAGAATAAACCCCACTTAATGGTGAAAAGTTTATTTGAAAGAGAAGAGCTGATATCCAAAGTTTCTGCAGCCACAGACACCTTTAATTAGAAAGCTTATTTCACTTCCTGCACATTCAGAGAACTACACGCTGGCTTCAAGCTGGTTTCATTTTCCAACCTCATATTACAGCAGGAGTTACACATAAAACGACAAAAAGTTTTATCAGTGCGTTTTACCAGAGCAGGAAGTGTGCTTTTCACACACAGCGAGGTGTGACTCTGGAAATATTTCCCTACAGCAATCTCGGGCTGTTCTCTGTCACCAGAGGTCCAGGAGCCTGGACTGAGGGGGTGGCAGAGCTCCAGCAAAGCCAAAGCCAATTCCCTGGCAACAAGAGCAGATGCTTCAGCAGCTCTGGGTGATGCACCCAGGGCCTGCTGGAAGGCAGATAAGCTCCAGGGCATCATTTACCTCTGGAGTCAGGGGGATGGAGCAGCTCCTTTCAGTACCATGTAAGCAGCATCAGGACTCATTAAACCATGACTCATTTCACCAGGTGATGTGATTAATTTTTCTGATCACATATCATACTGCCCAAGTCCTCCCTGGTTTTTTCCCCTCTGGCACATCAGTTAATTTATATGAGGAATTTTCTACTCCGTTTCCCTAAGGATATAAGTAAAGGAGGAAAATACAGACCAGATACATTGACTGCCTGCAGTTTATTTTTACTCTGTTACAAAAGAGATCATTCCACTGGCCACAGAACTGCTCCTTGTTCCGAAATACCCAACCCACCTCCACTTCAGAGGGATTTCTTTGCTCTGTTTTCATTTTAAGTCCTTTTAAAACTTAGAAACACATGGAGAACCCTCATCTTCACCTCCTTAAGGTTCCCAGTTCCAAAATTACATCGTGACCATCACCATTCAGATCTGAATGAAGGAAATATGAATAGAGATGCCTCTGGAATGCACATCCAAATGGATCAGTTCAATAGAGGGAGATTGCTTTTCTAAAGTCCCATTAAAAAGTCATGATGGTTTGGGGAAAAAGAAATAAAAGAAAAAGTCCAACAAAAATAAGCCCCAGAACACACAGACATCAGTCTATTTTCACAGGCCTTTAACTTATTAGGCTAAGTAGGGGGAGAGGATATCTTGGTTTTGTTATAATTTGGAGAATAAAAAGAATCCTATATTGCCATTTGATTTCCAGCACATGGGTTAAATATTTGAAGCAACTTTTGCTGGAATGGTTCTCTGAAAAGAACATTAATTTCTTCAACTTTGACAGGCAAAGTCAGTGATTGGCATTTCAAAATAAAAAAGGCTGGAAAGAATATAAAGCCCAAACAATAAACGTTTCACTTAACACACAGCTTCACATGGGCTGTTTTGTTACAAAGCTCTTCTTCATCAGGGTGAAGCTGGGTATAGTCCCTGTGTCCCAGAATCTTTAAATATTAACAGGAAGGAAGAGGTGAGAACTTAATCTATTCCTCACTAGGGAAATTTTTAGCACCAACTTCTCTCTACCCAGTGGATAACCAGACATTTGGAACTTTGAACAAAAAAAAAAAAAATCTCTCTTCCCATTCAATCCATTCTTGTCTTGATTACAGAATAAAACACATGTTGCTAGAATAGGAAACAAGATGTGCATAAAACAAAAACAAGGATGTGCAATTGTCTGGTATAATTTCTGAATTCCAGCAAATTACACTTAACCAGACAACAACAATTCCATTTCATAAGAACTTTCAATGTAACCACAACAAAATGTGGAGAATATTTTCCAAATGTTTTCTGCTTAACATTGGAGCAAAAAAGAATCCATTTTAAAATATTACCACCAAAAAAAAAAGGGGGGGTGAAAAATGTCCATTTTCTTAATAAAGATGCCTTTCCCTCTGGAAAGAGGATCCAAGAGTGTTTTAGCTGTTATGAAGCAATATGGAAAATTCAAGCCTGTTTCTCATCCGAGATCAGTGTGGCAGCAAAACAACTTCCCCAACCCTTCTTTTACTCCTTAGGTCCTCACCAAACACCACAGCTCAACAGAAAGCATATTTGACAAAGGGAAGTTCTCTGGTTTAGCCAGCACTAGATAAAACCTCTTGTCCCACTCTTTCAGAAAGTTAAGGAAACTGTTTTTATAAAAATGAATAACCAATGCAAGCAGAGTTACCTGTGTGTAGAAGCAACACCAGGCTAAATTCTTCCCTGTAACTGTTTGTTGCTGCCATAATTCTGTCTTAAGTACAAACGACTGCACTGCTTTCAAAGAACTCTCTATAAATGCTTTTTCCTGGAGGAGAAGATAAGTGCTAGCAGCTATAATTCAAAAGCAACAAAAGCTGCACACATTCCCTAGCAACACAACAAACGTGAGACCTCCACTTACAGCAACAACAACGAGCTGGGATGGTTCAAATTGGTTTTTTCTCCAAGAGCAGAAAGAAGGGGAAAAATATCTGATACCTTTTCAATAAAACAAGTTGAGAAATCACATTAGGGAATGATTTGGGGTTTTAATATGTTGGTTAGGCTGTGGACAAGGGATTAGATAGAATAAAATTTCTGTAGCTTAGTGAGCATCATAAGGAGACCTTTAAGCAGGGATGTGTGAGACGTGAAGTCATTCACTCCTCACAGCTTCAGGGACAGCCCTGTGTCCAGTTTGCAGCATCACACTTTGGCAGAGATGCAGACCAGCCTGGAAGGATGCCAGCACAGAACAGTCAGGATGAACGTGAGTGTGGAAGTTTTGCCCCCTGAGGCAAGACAGAAAGAATTGAAAACTTGCTAAGCCTAAAAAAAAAAAAATACAGTTGGAAAATCTTGGAAAAGATGAACTGAGTAAGAGTTTTATCTCAATTCTGTCAGTGACCCTGAGTATGCTATGACTGAAAAACAAAATTATTGAAAATGTATGAGAGGGTTTTATCCTTGTAGATCTGAACTTTCCTGGTGAAGTCAGTCTTGACAGTAAAAATTCCCTCTTGACATCTCAGTGGATCAGAGAATTCACATTTTAAAGCTCCTTGCCCAGAATCTGAGGAATATCCCATGCAAAGCAGGTAATAATAGACAACCCTGTCGAATTTGTGAACCTGAGATTTCCAAAGGTTCACTAAAAGTGTGGTCCCCTTCCTCAAACTTCTGATCTTAGACACATCACTGCAGAAATAGCCTTAATGCTCCAATTCAGCTTGCATTTAATTCTCATTAAACTAGTCACAAGTTCCATAGGACTGAATGGATTTAGGCATACTTTACTGAAATGAATACTGAAAGAAAAACTCCCATAATTTTGGAAAAGTTCCTTTGAACAAAACATGTATGGAGCCCACAGAAGCGGTGGTATAAACACTTGTTCTAAAAGCCCAACAAAATTGAATATGGCACCTTTTAAATAGAATTCTCCAATCATATTGTCCTATAGCTACAAGAAATGGCAGAGTTCTGCTTGCTAAATTTCACAGCTGCGTTCAACAACTTACAATACACAGCAAATCAAAGATATTCATTGGCTTGAGTTCGTAGGAGGAGAGGTGCAAAAATTCACAAGTGCAAGAAGAAGAAGAAACCCGGGACCAATTCAAAGGAGTCTGAAATCTTGTGGTTTTTCAATGCTGAAGTTTTTTCAAATCCCAGAATAAGTGCCCTGGTCCAACACAGGCAGGAAGCATTGCTAGGGAATCATGGGTTTTACTAAAACCCTTTTCATGCTGAGCTCTAAAGCACAGAGCTCAGTCTACCTAGGCCAGCAGACAACACTAAAATACAGGTGAAGGGCCGTGGGCTTCCAGTTCACCACAATCGTGCTCCTGACTCCTGAAATTATCAGCAGGGCTGGGAGGACAAGAGAAGCCTGGGACAGAGGTGCCACACAGCGTGCTCAGAGCTGACTGGAGGGAGCATCAGCACCTCCTTTGCACAGACCTGCCTGGAAGAGCTTGGCACCCTTCAACTCCGATCCCTCCATAATCTGTAGCGTTACTGAGGTATCACCAGAGGATATTTCACTTTCTTTTCTTTGCTGTCCTTTGTAGCACGGCTCAGAAAGTATAAATCATAAAATAGCATGAAAATCACGTTTCCTCTCTGCCTCTGGAATGATTTCATCATGTCTGTCTCTGTTCAGCCTGTGAAACAGCTAGTGCTCTTCTCTTATTTTCAGTCTCTTCATGGATTTTAGGTTACCTGTACTATGGACCTGCTTACAAAAAAAGCACCAAAAACAGAAGGTGGTGACAGAGATTTAAAACAAAACAAACCCTGACCCAAACTATAAAAAAAGTCCACGCTTTTTGCATTTCCCAAGGTCAACATTTCAGGTTTGAAATTCAAAGATGAACAAAGATGATTGTTTTCGTGGTTTAGGTATTTTTGGAGGTTTTTTTTTTTTATTTTAAGAATTTATATACTATTTAACCTGTTCAGCTAAGGAGACAGCATAAGTCGAACACTGAGTAATCAAAAAAAAAAGATAAGATGGGGATTTCCAGCCTGAAAACAAAGGGCATAATTTCAGAAGTATTTGAGCACCATTAACTTGGTGACCTCCTTAAAGGAGAAGAGGTTTGAGAAGACCTGTTCATGGTACAAAAGCTGCCTTAGGAAATAGGAAACATGTTAAAACTGAGATTAATGGGATTCACCGAGATCCCACCTTCCTTTCTAATGCCACTTTCTTTTATAATGACTTCTCTTTTATAGCAAAATGCAGACATATCTTTGGAAATAGGGTGCCATATTAAATGGAAGCATAAAGAATTTGGAGTGAAACAGGTTATTAGTGATAGATATTATGAATTTATTACCTCTTGCTATTCCCAAATATGCTACCTTACCTTTTGCTATAGTCATTTCCAATAAGACCATCAAAGTCATCTTGATAACAGATGTGCAGACCTGTCCTAGGTACAATGACTCTGCTCTTTAAATTCACCATGATTTCCTCTACAAGGATTTAATTAGGAGATGTGCTCCAAGGCACTCACTCCCCGTTTCTGCACCTTCTAAGACTGGCCTTTGATTTGTTGATTTTCGCTTGCTTAAACACATCCTGAAACACATTCTGCAAACTGAATTAATTTTCATTTGCACTTTACCATTTATGCTAAAATGGGCCAACACTCTAGCTCTCTTTTTAAAGGCTGGCTTCTAAAAAAGAAAATTCTTCAAGTCTAAATCATTCAGTGTAATGTCTGTGAAATGTGCATAATGGTTGTTATTAGGAGTTGTCATCTAGGGAAAAACACTAAATACATAAACCCACAAGAATTCACAGTAATTCAAAATATGATTTGCTTCCTGGATAATCTAATTTTAGCTACTAAAAGGCCATCATTGCATTAATACTAATGTTTGTATTTTACATGACCTAAGCTGTAGCTTAGAAAAACCCCAGGCAACGACTAAAGAGCTCAATTGCTGTCCTTAGATTAATATGGAAAAAAAGTGAAATCTAGGAGGAAAGAAAGCAGGGAGGGAGGTATAGCTTGCTGCAGGTTCTGCCTGCAAACTGAGCTCATGGGGGGTTATTCACCTGAAAGGTGGGCTTCAGAGCACCCACCTACACCAGCTGTGGAGATTTTCCCTTCTGTTTCTCACCCCCTGCAGTGCCCACATGTCCCACACATCCCAGTGATGCAAGAGCCAGCTGGGAGCACACAAACCCTCCACCTGTGTTCTTCCACCGTGGCTGCTCCTCAGCAGTTAATGGAGCTGAAATATTGCTCATGACACAGCAAACTTCACAAACCCCAACTAACACTTCAGAGAGCTCAAAACTTCAGAAACATTTCCCCGGATTTGCATTAACACAATGTCAATAGAAGCTTTTATCTTCCATTCACACGCTCATCAGATATTATGACTTAAGGGAGATTTTAGCAGTTACATCTTCGTAAGCAAAACACCCACATTGCTTAGCAAGCACACTACTATTTTTCTTAATACAAAGTGACTCCTAAAAGCCAAAGCTGGAGAGGCAGAGACAGAAATGTCTAGTGACTATTTTTTAGTACACACTCTAAGATTTCCTTTGGACTTGCATGATGGTGCCTGCACAGAGAAACACAAACACTTTCTCAGACAGAAAAATCAACTCACGTTTCTCTTCCCATGCCATTGAGAGGACATGTGGAATTACCAAGTCCCCTTAATGACACACCCCAATTCCCTGAGCAGTGGGTGCTGTGCTGGTGTCACCTGGGGGAGGTTTTGATGGGTACCCGGAGCCCATCACTTATAAGGCAGCGCGCCTCTGTGCCCCCTGTGGTGCCCTGTGCTTGCAGGGACAGTTGTCCCTGCACATCTGCCATCTGCACACCTTCAGAGTCTGGCCAGCCTGCAGCTCCTCTCCCACAGCTGCACTGCCCCACGGGCACAACTGCAAGCTCTTTTAACTGAGCCTAAAACTCTCTAAACATAACTGCACCTGCCAAATGGCTTCGTTTCCTTGCAGAACTCCAGTGCCCCCTAACAGCCAGCCCCTGACAACACCTGAATCAAGGGGTGTGACAGCTCAGCCAGACTTACACCTGCAGCCAGGTATTTTCTGGGGCTATACTGTTATTTGCAAGTAATGACTGGGTATAGAATGAAAGACTAAGCCAACAGGCGATGCTTAAGCTGCAATTAATGTTTGTGTCCCCAGCATACAATACCTGCAAGGTAATTCAAGATAGCTGTGAATGAAGGAAGAAGAGCTAATCCCAGGTAAGTAACATATGGATGGAGAACTCAATTCAAGCTGTAAATATGCTGAAAAGTCTCAACTCTACTCAGGCTGTGCAAATTTCATCACATAACCACAGTTCCAATACAAGTTTAGAGTAGTGGAGGAGTATCACTCTTGCACTTACCTTAGGCTAGCATCATTTCCATTATAAATGCATAATGCATATAAGCAGTTCTCTCTTTGCCTTGTATGCATTTGAAAAATAAACCTGGCATTTTTGTTATTTTATGGATTTTCTAAGAGCTAGAATAAGCAGTGTTTACATGAACAGAATATAAAATCAATTCCATCTTGATTACATTTGACTTCAATGAGTACTAAGTGATGCTTTTTCCATTTAATCAGGGAACAGTGTTGAAGCTACACTATTTGCATTTTAATAAAAATTCTCTCAAGATCCAAAAAAGTAGCAGCACTGCTAAGTGCCTAAACATTAGGAATTCATCTTTCTCGATGAATAGTAAGATTTAACTTGTTTAGATATTATTTTGCTCTTAATTGTAAGACTTATTTAATAAATAGAAGCAGGTTGAAAACCACCAAGGTTTATACCTTCATAGCAATTTTAAAACTCTCCTTATGCTGATCTTTCCTTGGCTTTTGTGTGTTCACACACAACTACATATGTGTGTTTACACACGTGCAAGCACACACTTGCATATGCACATCTCATCCAGTTTTGCTGCAGGCAGCAGCAAATGTCCCTGGAGGACTGAATAAAATCACTTAAAACAGCATAATATTTTAGCTGCTAGAAAAGTAATACAGCACATCATTACCCTCTAACATTAATAAAGGATGAAGCACCAATGCAGAGAACGCAGTGTCAGACTTGTTTTACCTCATGACAAGCATAATGGTTTTTTCCCACTGTCTAAAAATGTTAAAGTGGGCCAAAACTAATCCTGATTTAATTGCATTAGTTTTAATGGAATTGTGCCATAGATTAATTCATGGCAACAACTGAATTATATCATTCTCTTTCTCATACGGTGGCTGTATCCTGAACAGTCAAAAAGAAACAGCAGTGGAACCACAAACAGCAATGGGTTTCCCAAAGTGTCTATCTTTTAAGATACAAAATCACGATAAAACTGAAAACTGGAAAATTTATATTGCACTGCCCTTTCATAGCAATCTACAGGTTTGCCAGCAAAGCACCCAAAATTTGTATCCCGAGGATCGCAGTTCAGACTTTAAAAGAAGGAAAAAGGTGCTGATTTCTGGTTGAAAGCAAAGCCCACAGACACATAAAAAGCACTGAGGAGCTAAGCAAAGGACCTGCACCAGGAATGGCTCCATACTGCGATCTGGAAGGCCATTTAAGGCCTCTGAGTGCCCATTTCCATTACAATTAGCGTTTAGTTCCCCTGGGTAGCTTTGAAAATTTCAGTGTAGGTGTGTACATAAGCTACATTATCACTGAATCCTAAAACAGTTCAAGGAACATTAAATTTTACGCGCCGTGTTCTCAGCTGATGTTACTCAACAAAGCCCCACCGAGGCCATTCAAGAGCTGGTGGTGACTATCAGAGGATCTGACGTGGAGCCTTCACATCTCACTTTTTTTTTTTATTTTGTGCCTAGTTTGTACACTTTGGATCAATAGCTTCATTACCAATAACGATCACTTGTAGATTCTCCACAGCAACTCCAAATTAATTCGATGTTGCAAGGGTTCGACTGATTCACTGGCGTGTCACGGAATTACTGATCTGCCACCCCTCAGCAGTGTTGCCAGTCAAAGCTGTGGGCACTCAGCACGGGGGACTTTCTCCTGAACTGAGCTGCAAATAGTGAAACTGCTTGGACTTGCATGGAAGGGCAGCGGAAAGCTTGCCAGGCTCCTTGCTGGTTTGTATTTCCACCTCCAGGTAAAGGGGAACAGCCCCACCAGTCCCACGGTTCTGCCCCGCTGCACTGGGTGCAGNGTCCTTTATTAAACTTTTAAATCTTAACAGGAGAGTGAACTTCGTTTTTCGCACAGACGAGCTAAAGAGCTCTGCCTCGAGTACGCAGCACTGCCTGGGTTTTTCTGAATGCTTTTACTCCAAAACTGGGTTACAACCAACACTCTTTACTGGGAGAAGAGCTGCAGTGTCCTTCTAATCTTGCCCCTGTCCCCAACAGATTTGGAGTCGTGATTTGGAAGAAAGGAGTCAAAACAAGAGGTCAGAGCTGGGAGTTTGTTCTCAGCCTGGCAGCTGTGATTTAGTGTCATTGTTACCAACAAAAACTCTTACAGCAAACAAGCATTTTGGCTCTATGGAAATCTAAACAAGGTGTAATATTTTGTAGTACTAATCCTTCCTCATTAGTGAGGTCTTGGGAAAGCATGATTGCTTTGAAAAGATGTTCCTGGCATTAAAATTAGACAGGACCCTAGTCATCATTGTTTAATCCAAGAATTTTTACATAAGCTTTGTTTCAGTGGTTAATGATTTTTGTGGTTTTTTCTGATTATGACACCTGTTTAAAACAGCGACATTTAATTTAATCAGCAAGTTCAAGCTCCAAACCTTGTCTTTTTAATTAAACACCATAGAAAGCCTGCAAAAAAATTTCTCATTTGAGCACTAAAAGGAATTCTGGAACAAGTGTGCAAAAAAATGAAAGTGTTTAGTCATAAGCTAATTAATTTTAAAAAAAAACCTAAAAAATTTGCATAGCTTCCAAATTTGACCAATACAAAATATCTGCTCCTGCCACAACCCAATAAAAGGAAACCAAAGCTTTCTGATCTGAGGGCAGCTGTTCCACCCCACAGCAGCTCAGGACCTGGCCCTGATTTGTACCCAGCTCTTCAGCCCACGCTTATTTCAGATATACCACTTAAAGCTGACTGACATCTGGGGATAATTTTAAAGCAGTGATAATATGGGAGCAATCATTGTATTCCCCCTGCTACAGCTGTTCCCTGGAAATTCAGGAAACAGCACCAGAGGAAACCCAAAAAAGAAATGAAATGTGCATTTGTGCTGAGAGCACAAAGCACAAGCTGAGTGGCTGCGACACAGATGTGCCACACAACTCACAGCAGACTCTGCTCAGTGCCTGCAGGCAGGAGTGTTTGTACTCTTTCCTTGTTGCTTTGGCACATGGAACACATTTTATTTTCCTATTTTGTATTACTATAATTTCTTCCTCCCTTTGTCTCTTAGCATCTCCCACGCAGCACACATTAGAGCCTCACTTTACTCCATTCATTTGATCCATCAAAGCCCATAAAGAATCCCAGATACTCCTGCTGGGAGGAATGAAACAGTGATTGACAGTCGCATTCCTAGAAATGCTGGGAAGCAAGAGCAGTTATGGTCATATCTTTCACCTCAAAGAGGTACAACACATCCCTGGAGTATCTACAGGAAGCCTCCTGGACAGGGATGTCCCCGAATGCCCCCAGCGCAGGAGCTTTACAAACTCATCACAGCACTCCAAGTGACCAGAGCGGCTGCCACAGATGTCAGGGGCTCTCCTACCACAGTCTCCCACCACTGCTGCATTTTCACCATCCTCTCCCTTCTCCTGCACCAATCCCACAGATATTGTTGGAAGGAAACCTGCAGCTGTGTTCCACCCACCACGGACCTGCGCTGCCCCGAGCTCGCTGATGCTGTTCCAGACCCTGCTGGCTTCTCAGCACTGCCCTCCTTTCCTCCCCACAGGCAGCAATGCTATGGCAACCCCCATCTGATGCTCCACAGCCTTCACTTGGATATATCACACCCTGTTTGGTTTTCCACTTCTCTCTGAAGCACAGCAAGTTCTTTTAAGTCATTTTGGATGCCATTCTTGAGAGAATGTACACCAGGAATGGAATATATTGAAAGAAGCACTGCATATCTACACTTTCTCTGTCTTTCCTCAAAATAGGAATTGACTTGTCTCTGGCTGTAGCACCTTGGGGAACCACCTGCTCCACCTTGCAGTATCTCTCCAAGGCACAAGTCCAGTCTCTCCCTGAACAACACATATAAACTCTGCACCAAGGGCTGTCACGCCTTGCAACATGACACAAATGGTTTCTCCTTGCCTGCATACTCAAAAAGCCCATAACCCTGCCCGAAATAAATGCCCTCAGCTGAGTTTCAGTGTGTGCATTCAGAAGAAATGTTACTCAAATTAATAAGAGTAAATTAACTTCACATTAAGGTCACTGCTTCTGAATTTTTTTACTGGTGTTTTTAAAGCACTGTCTGATAATTGGGTATTGATTTCAGTGCCCTACAAACTGACCTATCCAGTGGTCTTTGTCTCTTTCTTGATTCTCCTCCATTACGGCATTAACGATGATAGTTTTAATTATTTTGAAACATTCTTATTTCAGAAGGAAGAAGAATCACAATCTTTGCCGAGCCCTTTTTTCACCGCAGACCAAATCAAAAGATTATAATTACTTCCATGCTGATCAACATCATACTGGATTTTACTTTAGTTCTTACCATGAAACTCCTCACTGTAATTAACAGCCCAGAAACTGACAGTATGAACATGATTCATTGCTGTACAATCAAATCCCTATTTTCTAATCCTGCCCTCTCTTCATGGCAGTATCACAATCTCAAAATGAGCCACAACCTCCTTCACACAGAGAGGTGAACCAGCAGTGGTGCTCCAGAGCTCCCAAATCTCAGGGGGAGGAGGCTACTTGATGCTTCAGCTGGTGTTATGTGCACCCAGACCCACACAACTACAGTGAATTTTCCTATTCCCTCATTTTTCTCAGTGTTTCCACCAGCAGGAGCAAGACAGAGGGGACATGCTCACAGTACATTAAGAAAGCCCTAGGAGCTGGGGCTTGTGAAGAGGAATTTGGTCCCACAAAAAGAGTCTTATTAATGCACAGTAGGATTTCCTGCCCTTCACTTACACAGCACTGGACCCCAGCACTGAACAGGATTGAGTCTGAAATAGGAAGTGACATTATCAAATAATATGTCTTGAAAGTTTCAAATCCCTGATGTCTGTCCCCTTTCAGACTGCTACAGCTACACCGTATTCTTATTTTCTGTCCTTTTTGTTATTATAGCCTCAAACACCTCCACTGTTTCCCCACTCAGTGCTAGCTGCAATTTGTGTCCTCCAGTGCTTCAAAGAGGCTTTTTTAGAATTACAGAACTGGGGGGCACCAAGGGACAAATAACCATTTAGGTCACTCTCTGTACTGAGAAGGAATAAATACCCTGGGTATTGTGGAGGTTTTCCCTTAATTTGATGGTATTTTGAGGCATTCATACCAGTTAAATCCCAATATTAACAGACTTTTGGCCAAGAAAAGATACTGAACTCAAAAAAGCATTGCATTGTCACTGAAGAGATCAGAGGGATGTGAAGGTGAGCAAAATTTGAGGGTAAGAGCTACAGATCACCTGGGAAATGAGCAGACCAGGAGTACACTCCCTGGAGCACATTTGGGAGCTCCCAGAACAGTTATGACAGCACCAAGTTTCCCTTCTGCTCTCTCAAGAACTGAGATGAGCTTGATAGTCTTTCATTACCTCCCAGAACAGGCTTTAAACAAGGCTTTCCCCACTCACCACCTCCAGTCCACAACTCAGGCCACCTAATCCAGGGCAGCACCCAGAGGGGAGGGTCATCAGATGGAGCCACAGCAGGAGATGCTGCTTTCCCCAGCTATTCATGCTTCTGAAAACTCTGCCATGCTGAAAACAAACCTGTGCAGCCAGAGCAGGGTGAGGCACACAGCTGTCTTGCTGTTACCCTGTATTAACCATCCCAGTTCCTACACACTGGCAAAGACAAGTTCACCATTCTAGCTGCAGCACTAAGTAGTAAAACGCGTTAATTCTCCTAAATTTTTGTTACCTCACTCTCCACAAACTAATTATTTTAAATTGTGTTATCTGTATAAACACATTAAAACTCCGACTTCCATTACAAATCCTATTCTTGCACGACATTTATAATTTAAATAATATAAATCCCTGAAAGCAGGTTCCCTCTAATCCCCCTGACAAGCCTAATTTGGAGCAGTGGAGAACAGAGTGCTGCAATGGTGATATGAGGCCGTGAGGCAGCAGAGGGACCTCTGCAGCACAAGGTAATTGCAGTGCTTGCTGGAGCCATCCTACTGCAGGGGTGGACAGCTCAGGGCAGCTGCAGGAAGGTGCAATTAAACACGCATTGTTAATCTTCAGTGTGCTGGGACAGAAGGATCCTGGAGTTGTTTACACCTCCAGCACGCCTGGACACTGCTCAGAGCTGGACACAACAACAGGTGGTGTGTCTGGGAGATGCTGCTGCATGTTTTTAATTAGAAGCACATAAAAAGATCCTCTGTAGCAGGTAGGGCCCACCTCAGTGTGCTCAGGACACTGGGCTGGGAGTCACAAAACACAAATGCTGAGTCTGCCTTCACCACATGGCTTCTGTCTCCCTGATCTTTAAAGCAGCCACAACTTTGCTCAGGTAGACATTGAGTAGTTCACAGCAGATAGCTTTAGGCATCATTACAGTCTCTATACTCCATCAGCTCCCCAGACACTCAGAGAAAAGCCAGACCCTCCAGAGGATAACTCAAAGGAAGAGTCTGAGCTCTTCAAGTTCCCCTTCTTGCAGCTGAGAGAGCTGAGAGGGAGCAGCATCCCAGGGCAGGGTACAGAGTCTCCGTCACAGCCGAGGCTCTGCAAATACCTGGCAGTAGTAACTTCCTCTCTCCCACCTGGAGATGACAGATGCTACTTCAAAAAACCCAACAAACAGAAACAAACAAACCTGCACAGTTATTAAGGTCACTTCTGCTCCGTGTGGGGTTACTGATGCACTCAGACGCCTGCCAAACTCGCCAGCAGCACTGCCTTGGAGCAGTGCATTTGGAAAAGGCAATGAATTAGTTCAGTACCACGCTGCCAGGTCAGCAATTTGCTGCCAGGAAAAGGAGCAGGTGCTTTTCCATCCATGGTGCTGCTGAAACAGGAGTTACCTTTGCCAGTCAGGGCAAATATAAAGCAGCCTGTGAGAGTTCAGCCAATCTGAAGCACTCACTGTCCCTGTTACACTTGGATACCATTTCTTAGCTGCAATTGCCATGTGCACACGTGGTGCATCTATGGCAGAAAAATGTCCTTTTGGTCATTCTAACACATCCTTAACCAGATCTGCATGTACAGCTATCAGCACGTGCACACGAGGGATGGAGCAGCTATTCCAAATTCTTTGCTGTTTTTCCAGCCCCTGATCATCTGTCACACCAAGTGAACGTGACACTTGCATTTCTAAATGTCTGCACTTGAGTAGTATCTAGGATGAAACAGTTTCACGTGGTTTTGTCCAAGGTTGTGCAATTGTCCCTAGCCTAAGGTTGTTGCATCAACACATTGCAAAATACTGGGGCGACACAGGGCAATACATGACTAAAAAACACAGAAAAACCCTTTATGTATCTGTGCAAATATATTTACCAGAGGAAATCCTATTTCAAACCAGTTAGAATCTGAAGCAAGGTTTATGAATTCACAACAGAATTTTGCTTCTAGACTGGAAATAAAAATGAGTATCAAACAGACTAAAAATTTTCCTGTCAGTGCAAGATGTTTTGTTGCTGGTTCATTTTGTTCTGGGAAAGAGCTACAAACCTGTTAGACAGCAAAGAACAAAAAGTTCATCAAGCCTGTCCTCTGGAGGAAAACATGCTGTAGGGACAGCCAAGCATACAGCAAGGTTCAGAAAAATGCTGCTGTGCAGCCACAGTATTCTGTTCTCAAAGAAAAAATCCTGAAGAAAATTAAACTATTAAAAGCGTCCTGATTAAGTGAATAGATGGCCCCAGACAGGTTTGCATTATAAACATTAATTGCACATTAGCTCAACTAATTAAAAAATAAATACTGTACACGGCAGGAAGCTCCTTCTTAAAAGCAACTTCTGCCTTGGGAAATGAGCCAGTTCTTTTAGAAAAAACAAAAACACAAGCCCTGGAGTGTCAGCGAAATGCCTGTTTCAGCAAGGGAGACTGAGAACACCATGGTGCAGATATTACTGCTGTGCCAACTGTGCAGAGCCAAAGTGGCAGCAAACACCAGGAAACACTTAATGAAAGGATCTCTTCATTCCCTCTTACTGCCCACCCCAACTGAAAGCCTCAGGTACCGTGAATGAAACAACACAAAACCAAACAATAATTCACTTTCTGGACTTTGGCAGAGGGTTGGGGCAGAGGCTTTGGGGAGCTGGTGAGGCAGGGGGAAGGTTGCTCTTTTCCAGGTGCTGGAAGCTCTGGGGCAAAACCCAGCTTTGTGCCAAAACTGCCAGGAGCTGCCTCGGGGCCACGCTGCACCCAAACCCTCCCTCAGTTTTCTCCCACATCCCCACTGCTGCCTGCCTCAAGATGTGCCCCAGCAGGACCCTACACTCTCACTGCAGCTTTTAGCAGCAAGCTCAGGGCTTGCTTGGGGCACACTTCATCACAGGATGGTGTTGCCATGCCCTTCGAGCTCCCTGTTAAGTGGTTTCCAAGGAACCAGGCAAGGTAGGAGATGTTCAGGCTCTTACAGCTCAGCTGAGGTCAGGACTGAAGGATGTTGATGACCCAGTTTGACGGTGGGAGATGGTCACGGTGCTGATAAGCACTGCGAGGCTGAAAGATGCAATAAAAAAGGAAAAAAAAATAAACCAAAAAACACCCTGCAGCACATCACCAGAGCAAAGCCTACCTGGCAGGAGCCAGGCTAGCACATGGATGGCCTGAATTCCAGGCCAGTGCTCAAGACACAGGGGAATTTTGCATCTAACAGGCATTACAAACCAAATTCACACTTGCTTGCGTTCTCTTAGCAAACATGCATATGCAAGAATAAAAGATTAAAGATGTCTTCAGACATGAATATTAGCTTTTTATACCTATGTGCACACAGACAAAACCTTTACTTTTTTAGGCAGAGAAGCACAGACACTTTCACCGGGGTGACACTAAGTAGTTAATGCAATACTAGATAAAAATCAAGCTGCCACATCAATTTGTGTGAAAAGAGTTGTACTGATATATCTGGGTTCACATCCAAGCTCTGCCACAGACTAGCTACATAACCCCAGGCAAGGCAGCTCCTTTCTCTACTCCTTAGATCCAGGAAAAGCCATTTTTCTTCTGTCTTTTATCTGTTCTGCATTTAGCTCTTTGGGGAAGCCACTTGTGCAATCAGCCTTTGTGTAACACTGAACACATAAAAGATCCAGTCTCAATTTAAACACTACTGTAAGGCAGATAATAAACAATCATCATTAAGCCATTAATTCACTTAACAGCCTTTTTCTCTCTCTCTGCCAACACACTTTCTGAGTTGGAAGGGGTTTTTTTCAGCAGGGAGGTAAATTTGTGCTGTCTTGCAAATGGAAAGATTACGTGCCAGTGTATTCACAATATTGAGTCATAATAACAAACGACTGTTTGATAAATTTCTTGAGGAGCACCACAGATCTTCCCTTCAAGTCGTGCCACATCTTAGCAGCCAGCTCTGCTCAGGGGCCTCAGAGGAATTACAGAGCTAGCTCGGATGCCATTTAGGTTTCACTGATAATCAAAAACCTGCTATCTAAACACGCTAACTGCAGTATCCCTTCCGTTGTGCATGTCATCAAATATGCATGAATCTCCTCTCCGGGGGGATTGCTGCTGTGGACAGGGCACCTTGTAGCACTGCAATGCATCCAGTGGCAGCCAGCAGAGGAGTTGTTTCTTGCAGTGGAGTCTGACTATTCTGACTGAGAAAGGGTTCCTGAGATCGTAGTAACTGCTAATGTTTTATTTTATTGCAATTTGAGGGGATTAGGGAATTCACATCCCCCAGCAGAGACTTTACTCCTGGCAGGTGAGAATGCCATCTTTGTGCTAAGCCTGAGGCAATGTTTAAGTGCACTGGGAGGGAACAAATGCATGCCCAGAAAACTCAGGGTTGGTGCACATTGAGTGGAAAAGCCACACAAAGCAACTCCCCCATGCACAGTCTGGGGAACAGGCAGAGCAATATATCCTCAAAGAAACGGGTCACTGGGAGACAGAGGCAGCCAAGCTTAGCACTGCAGCTTCCATGGATACAGAAATCCCCACGTGGCACCCTTCTGAGGTGGCTGAGCACACACAGGCACTCTGAGGCGTGCAGCCAGTACCAGGCTAACAGCACAGCCCAGCAAAACAGAGGCAGAAACTTTTCTTAGACAGTATCATCAGTTTATGCATCACTTATGGACACACAGCCTTCCATTCCACTCTTCCTCCCGCTGCTGTAATAGCAGCTCAGTATCCCTGTTACATCTCCAACACAGCTACAGGTGAGCAGCTTGAAGAGCATCGTGGAGCTCAGCTTCCCTCCCCTCCACACCAGCTCTTAAACATGCTCAGTGTTGTACTCCTGGCATAATTCTCCCTTCTTGGGTTTGTCTCTGTATTACTGCACCTAAATACCTTTCCATATCTTGCTGTTTCCTTCTTGTTCAAAGCCAAGCTCTGAAAATCCCTGCAGTTCTCCACAGTCACACACACACACACAAAGCGTGGTTTACGCCATATAATGAGAACAGAAAATAGCCACGATCTGCTTGCCCAGCTCAGCTCCCACAGACATAAAAGTGAGAGGAATTCATTGCTTCTCACCAAATTCATTGCACCTCCCCAAGGCCCTGCTGCAGCAGCTGCCCTGGCACAGGTGAGCAGGGGCCCATGAGGCTGCCAGAGCGTGTTCTCGGTGGCACAACACCGAGCTAATGCTCTGGGGAGAGGCTCTGGATGTTCCACATACAATAGAGAGCTCCACAAAAAAGCTTTCCTGATTAATGGGAACTCCAACACCGCGGGAGTTAAAGACCTTCTACTCTCAGCAGACTCCCAAAGCAGTCTCTGTGCAGAGGAGGGAACCAAGCCAGAACAACACAGTATATCCAGTACCCTTTTTGATCTTCCAAAGAGTTTAGCAAAATATCTGAAATTCCAGTGACACATTGGCTTTATGCTAGGCATGGGAGACATGGCAGAGAGGGAAGCAGACTTTCTTCTCAGCAGAAACTGTTCTTTGTTAGTGATTTTTTTTTTTTTGTTACACTTCCAACTTTAAATTCAAAGAAACTTGCATCTCAAGTGAATTCTTGTAATTAGATTCCAACAACTGGCTGGTACTTAGGTTTCATTTACAAGTATTACAAAACACAGAGATAATTATCAGTGTTATCTGTGTTACAGTTCTAGGGGTCCCTTTTAATAAGCTTCGAAGGGAATGAAACCCCACAAAACGGAGAGGGACCGTAGATATAGCAACAAAACTCTTGCCTTATCTCACTGCATGCAGGTGGCACCAGAGGAAGGCAGAAGCCACTGCCATGGTGGCTTCTGCACCTAGAGGTGGATGTCTGGAAGGCTGACAAGCTGCAGACTGAAAGTGCTCTAGCTCAGCACCACAAGGAAAAGACAAGGTTTGACTGTGGGAGAACAACAGGGTAACTGTTCATCAGATCACATCAGTTATTTGCACCCACATCCTGCCCCTTTCCCTGGGTTCCACCCAGCCTCCTGCTGCCAGCTCTTCCCTCTGCCAGCAGCAGATTTTGTTCCTGAGCAATTGCAGAAGCAGCCAGGGGGGTTCAAACAAACCCCCCCATACGCACCACGGTCATCCCATCTTCCTCCAGCCCTACCCACCTGATTTGTTTTCATTCTGGGGAAAGCTGGCAAAGCAAACAGCTGTGGGAAGAAACTCATTTGCCCCTTGTATATCTGCCTGTGCAATTTGGAGGACATAGACAAGAGACAAGGGAAGAACTGTTCTGTTTGTTCGTTCCTGCCCATGTTTCCAGACAGCCTACTCACTGTTTCCTCTGCTGCAATCCCCCAGGTATTTGTATTCATCCCCCTTGCTCCCAGCACTTCATTCCACTCCACATTCATGCCCAGTTTTGTTCAGGTCCCACCCAATGCTCCCAGGACATTTCAGAACCCAAGCTCAGAGTGTACAGGTTAAAAATTACTCTTTTGAGATGCTGAGGGTTTACCCCTCCTGCTCTTCTTGAGGAGGAAGCAGCACAAGTGCCTGCCTGACTCAAAATCAAAGCCAGACTGGACAGGGACCTGGACCTCTGTCCCTCTCACACCCAGCTGAGGCAGCCTGTGCTAAGACACTAAAACCCTTCATTCATGCCATTCTCTGCCAAGGGAAAAGAGTTAATGTCAGCTATTTAAAAATTATTACCATCCATAACAGTGCACTTCCCAAAGACAAATAATGCTAACGCTGCTGAAAGAGTATTGATTCCATAAAATGATCAGAAGGGAGTGCTTAATTATTTCCTGAGGAAAGAAGAAAACCCATGCTAATACCACAGATCTCCATTACATAAGACCATTTCTAAGAATAAAAGCCCTCGCGTCAACTTCAGGTCTTCCTTCTTTCACAGCCCAATCCATATTCTTCAGACAGTTTGTTACAGCTTCTCATAAATCCCTTTAGAAATTTAATGCAAACTACCCTTTTTTTTTTTTTTTTAATAAGCATTTTAATTCTGATGTGGGTTCTGTATTCTCCAAGGCAGGCATGTGCATGAAGTGCATTTTGTGCCTCCCGGGTGACTGCAAGAACGACTTTAACACATGCACTAAATGATAACCAAGGCAATAATTCCAGTCTAGGATCCGACCCCAAGTTACTCTTTTCGGACGCAAATCCTCACATTACTGTGTATGTTGATGTTAGTAACTGCCAAGAAATTTGTTTTAAAGAGCAGAGAAAACTAATGATTGAGGGGATGGGGGAAGGTGTTTGAGGGTAAACACGGATTAGTGAGGCATCCTGATCCAGGCAGAAATCCTGAAGGATCCAGTCTGCTTCTAACACAAAGGGTTGGCCAGAGGTGCTCACAGATGTGACTACAGCTTCTTCCAGACAGGCAGGAGTGCTATTCCACCAAACAAAATACACAGCCTGGCCAGAGTTAGGTTTCTCCATTCTCAGAGCAACTTAATTAAAAATCTCCAAGTATCTAAAGAACAAGAATCTCATTGTTCCAGGATCTGCAGAGGAATTCATCAGGGGTGGCCAGCTCCCCACATAAAGAGGAGAGATGCCATTTGCAGGGTACTTTTATCTGATTTCTGGAAAGTATCAGCAGTCAGGAGGTCACCAATAGCTGGTTTGGGGGGGTGGTGGAGGGAGGGGGGTGTGTTTTGGAGAAGGTGCAAGAGCTACAGTAGCCAGGAGTTAGGTTTAGCACAGTACCATGCAAATGTAATGAAGTCTATGATTTGAACACAGGGCTAAAAATAAAAATGGTCTTATTGTAAAAACATGTCAGGTCAGCCCCTTTTGCAAGTAATTACTGAAAAGATGCTCACCCCAAAAAGGAGAGCAAATCACAGCACAAATCAATATGAGAATACATATAAAGGAAAAAAGAAAAAAAAAATATAAGGCTCCAATTTGTGATTTATGCAGAGGCAACTCATGCTGCCAGAGTTAAATTGCCCTTGCTATTGCTAAGAATCTACAGATGACAAAAATCTTAACTCAGAAAAGATGCATCCAACACAGATAATTCTGTATTAGAGCTCATCTGTGTCATAAGGAGTAAATTGATCACAAAAAAGGTATTATCCAAAGAAGAAATGATCATTACTTGATTGCATTTTTCAAGTGCAAACAAAAAACTTTTTCCTTTGCCAAGACTACTAATACACAGGCTTGCTGCCTTAAAAGGATCAATTTCATGAAGCTAGGAAAGGAAAAAAGGGAACAAAAGAGCCAAACCAGTTGGGAGAAAGAATTTTATAAGAAAAATGTTACAATAATTGGGAACAGCTTAAGAACATTTTTCTGGATGTCCAGAAAAACCAGTCTGAGTCCAAGTAAGCTGTAACTATTAAAAACCAAGCTGTCTTATGGGGAAGCAGAAGCAGGTATAAACCATAAGTGTAACAAATGCATGAAAGGCAAAGTTCTTAGTTCGAATGTAAGTCAGCACACAGAAAATGCCGAAAATATACAGAAAAACTATAGATTTCTCCTTTTATCTGTGTTAAAAAAAGAAAAAAAGAGACAATGAAAGGAAATATTTAGATATAATAAGAATAAAATTGAACTGAAAAGTGATACTCTTCCTCCAAAGACCAAAGTATCAAATGGTCAAAAGTAACACAGAAAAGGAAAATATTTCCAGTAAACACGTTGCCAGTATGTGAAGAAAATTAGCTCAATACAGTGACATGAATGAGTGAGTTTCAGCAGTTACCAGCCACAATAGCAGCCTTGGAGGTTTTGGCAATTGTTGGCAAAAGGTTTCTTTGAAAGTTTACATCACACAGGGAAGACTTTCTAGACATACTTAAAGTGTAAATCAACACCTCCTTCCTCTGGGCCTTTTGTTGATTTTCCACCAGAAATATTTGGTTATGAAACCAAAAGAGTTTTCAGATCATCTAAATAGAGTTTATTTCCTCTCAAACTCAGCAAATACTTGTATATTTCTGGTACACCCAGCTGCCTAATTTGGCAAGGGTTGTCTCTTGCTGCTTTCAAAAATAAACACAGACACATGAGGAAGCACCAGACTAACACATGAAGGAACATCCTTCTGCTCTCAGTGTCTTGGGATGCCTTGAAAAACATCCTCCTCCTCCTCTTTCTACTCATCCTTCTAACAAAGGCTTTATGAACTAGTGCTGTCAGAACTTCCAGTACGAGGGAGCAGTCAATAGCTGGGACCAGAGCAGAAAGTTATTAGCCTTTCTCAGCTTCTTTCTCGAGTTACCAGTCAGGTTTTTGGGAATCCTTTCATACTGAAGATGGATAAATGCATGAATAGAGGATTTGAGCTTTTCCTGTCCGCTCATCAAAGACTGGTTTTTGAAATAAGCACTCTCCTGCTGAAGGGTTCTGAAGACCCTGGTGGCCGGAGCAGCTGCTGCTGTGATGATTACAGAGCAGGAAACCTACTGAGGGTTTGAGCAGTGGCTGGGATTGCAGCAGCTCAGAACTTACCCTCTACAACAAACTCGTGCAGCTACCCAGGTGGAGTTAACTCAGTTTTGCAACTAAAACCATATCCAGAAAATCTGATTCTAAGGGAATTAATCCATCATTCACTGGAGACCCCCACCTCCCCTCCTCTCCAAGCTACCATTTTTCCATCATTGCTAACTACTACCTGTCAGGAGTTGCATTTGATTGAGATGCGGAGGCATCAATAAAATAATTGCTGATGTCAGGTAGCATTCTCTGCTTAGTGTTCATTACCATGTATGACTTAATTAACAATGCCTTCACAGCAGAATAAGTCAGCTCTTTTTTTATTTACCTGATGTCTTCAGACAATTTCATGACTCTGACATGGGGGCTCCTTTAAAATTTTTTCCAGAGCATTAGGTAGGTGTGAGGGACTCAGTTTGAGAGCAAGACCCCCAAATCCCTGCTGATAGGCAGAGGAATGGAGGTGAAGATGGTGTTTGAGCCAGTCTGAGTTTAAGGAAGCTTCAGAGATATGGCTTATGTAACAAAGGAATTAGAAAGCAACTTATTAAAAGTGCCACAGCACAGAGAAAATAAAACCTGGTAAATTAGATAATGTAATAATATTGGGGGCATACAAAGAGTCAAAGACAATGTATGAACCATCTCCTTATGACAAACTGTTGCACTTTTTTGAACTGAATGGACAATAAAATGTGTTCTTTTAAAATTACTCTCAGAGGAACTGGATAAAGCTTCCCTCCAGCAGAACTTCCACTTACAACCACTGAGGATGCCTGAGGTGGAAAGCAGAGCAAAAAAAAAAAAAAGAAACCACACTTCTGTGCTCTTCTCTGCTCCCACCAGAAGGGGAACAGCAGATTTTCATCTGCAAAGCACTTTAGCCAGACAGTGATCTCACCTATGCCCATGCAAACTCCGAATTACTCGTGGGATGTTAATAAAATCATTCCAGCTTTGTATTCCTGGATGCAAGATCCACTCCTGGGCTGTGTTACCTTCCCCCAGCAAAAAGGGCAACACCACAAGGCAGAGCCTTTTCCCTCTCTCCACGCTGTTGACACCAGCTGGGACAGGCACTGTGACATTTGCCACTCAGATTCTCATTTCAAAACACAGCTTAACCAGTGGCTCTAGACAACAGAATAGATAATCAAAGGGCAACTAATTGCAGAGCAACTCAAGGTCTGACAGAATGAAATCTGAGTACCAGTAAAACACCCAGGTAGGAGCAGTTACAAGAGAAAAACATTATTCCTCAGCCACAATCCAGACAGTGTTAACAAGTAGTCACAGCAGGATTTCTTATTATTCACAAGAAGATGGAAGTGGTTTCATCATTTCTCAATGATAGATGAAGTATACAGAAGCAAAAAGGCAAGTTTGAGATTAGATCCAGCGTGTTAAGCAGTATTAGAACTGCAGGGACTTCAGCTGACTGGTAAAAGCTCCATTTGAAAAACAAATATTACATTTCTGGAGCCCTTGTCTCATTCATCCACACTTTCACCTCACGTGGAAAAGGACCAAGATTTAAGCCAGAGAGGATGCACAGACATCTGTCCAATCAGCCTGAGTTCACAGATCTCTCTGCAGCTTCAAAAATACACTGAGAACCATCCTTATCTTCTCCCTTCGTGTCCTTCAGCAGCAGAGGCTGCTCAGAACACCTTGCTTCTCCCTATTTACTGGATAGTTTAAAAAAAAAACCACCCATGTTGTACCATGCCTGCCAGTGAGCCACTGGCCTGAACAGACCTTCTCATGACCCATTCATTTCTTCCACTTGCCTTAGAAATCTCCCAGTGTTGAGAGTAAACCCAGAGGAGCTGAGATCTTTCTCATCTGCCAAAACTTCTTGACAATGCTGTGATCTAAGTAAACTAGAAAAGAGCCTCCCTCTTTGAGGGTTCAGCTCAAATCCAGCAGCCCCACAGAATTTACTAGGGGGAATTTTTATTGAAGACATGCTAATGTCCCAGCAACCCCGTCCTCCTAAAAATAACCCTTGGGAGCGTTGTTAGTCTGATTTGGGTCTGTGACTAACACACACACAAGTTACAGTCACTTCATGGCTTTCCAAGCCTACACATCATATAGGGCAGCAATAAACACTAAATCACTTTCTACAGGTTCATTTACCTTCTTTAGAAAACCCAGACACCTGGCTGCACCATGTCAGTGTTCATTTTATTTAAAAAAAAAAAGCAAGTGCTGGGGTTTATTGCTTCTGGTAGTGTTTGAAGGTGGCAAAATAAACTTAAGTGTTTATAACAGCTCTGTTGTGACAGAGACACTGCAAGGCTCTTACTTTTGTCTTGAGGGCTGCATTCCACTCCCATTTGTCAGGAAAACCTCTGGTACAATGACACCCTCATCCTTTTATAGCAGGTAATGTTGGCTACTGAAACATTCATGTTGTGAAACACCCACAACCTGCTTTTTACTCGACTGCAGCTGAAGGAATTCAGGAGAAACTTCCCAGGCATCCGTAAAACCATATCAACCCAAGAGAAATCAAATCAGAACTGTGGCCTCATCATGCCACTTACAGATTTTTGCTCTCCAACAGGCTCACTAAACCTCAGCGAGTTTAAACATCAATGAGCCTGTGAAAGTCAGTGAAAAAATGCTTCAATTTTCCAACGGATTTTTGGTCTTGATTTACTGCTTCTCTGCAGAACAGTTCCTCTGTTCTGGTCAGACGAGCCATGGCCTTTGCCTTGGAAGCCCCCATCCTGGTCTCTAGGAGTTAACCTTCCAAAGTCAATCAGGTTACAGCACCACAGCACATTTGAAGCATAAATATTTAAGTGGATTATAGGTCTGTTTCTTGCTACAACCCAAAGTTTTACTTTTGGAAGGAACATTAATTCAAGCCCCGTATGCTCCCCTCTTTTTCAGTTTTAAAGGAAGCCTGAGGGCAGTGTTTTTACTTATTATGACAGGCAGAGTTCTCAGCATCTGTTTAAACAAAAACAGAACAAAGGGATTACATGTTGCCATGCAACCAATAAAAATGATACATTTTTAATAGCTGAGACCAGAAAAAGCAACTGCCATACGGGCTCAGAAATTTTCTAAAGAAGAAAAAAAAAAAAAAAAAGAGGGTTAAAGCCTGGAGTCAAGTTAAAGCACTTTTCACCAGAGGGGAGGGGCACAAGCCTTTTATTGCTATTATGATGTAAACCCAGCATGGCTGGCAAGAGGATTGCTTTCAGCAAATTCTCCCAGTAGGCACAAGAGATGTTGTTCTTCCACAAATACTTTGGGTTTTTACTTCGCTGACCTTGCTGGGTTTATTTGCCCCATTTCTTTACATCTCATCAAAACACTTGACCTTTTGTTCTGTGGGATGGAAGCTAAAGCACGCTTGGGACAGTCCCAGCCAGCTCCTGATGTCTCCAGAGGGCAGCTGGATTTATTTCCATGTGTGCCAGAGCACTCAGACTGACCCAGGTAAAACTGGGAAAATCAGAAAAAGGTCTGGAGCAGGATCAGTGGAGTCACTTGTTTCCTTTTCATGCATCAATCTGATTGCACAGCTTGGGCACAGTGTCCAGAAAACTCCTAAAGGAACAGTTTCAAACAAGACACAGCTCGTAGGGATTGTGCAGCTTTCCTGATGCCTGCAGGGCAGTGCCCATCCAGAAGACAGGAATTTGGGTAGTTTGGATGTAGGCAATATTATTTAGCACAGCAAGTGGCTGAGATCTTCAAGACCACAGGGCACAGCTAATGGAAATGTTTAAAGCTAACAAGTTTAAAATCTCAGTCACACGTAGCTGTTTTAGGAGCTCAATAACGATACAAGAAAAAAATAATTTTTTTAACGTTAACCTATCTGGAAAAACAGAAAAAAACCTTGAAGCAACCCATTCTTACAAGATGAAACTGTTCCCAGGAGAAAAGAAGAGCTGAAGCCCTGCCTGCAGTCTCCAGAGGATTTCAGCAGAGGTTTGAAGTGTCTGGAAAATTAGGCTGCTTAGGAAAGCACAAGAGCCCCTACTGATATTTTGCTGCTAGATGTTATCTATAAGAGCTAAGTTGCTGTCCCGTCCAAGGCTGTGGCCAGTGACAAGGATCTGACCCCACCCCACACAAAGTTCTCATTCCATATATACTCAAGCCCTCTAGGGGCCTTTTCCTGCAAGGAAAAAGAAAATATCATCACCCTTCTGACTTCTGAAAGCGAGTACCTCCAAGAATTTCACAGATATATTTCTACCATTTAATAAATAATTTTAGATGACAGTCTCAACCTTAGCAGTGCACAGGGTCACAGAATTAACCAGTAAGCGAGGAACACCTCTGTTCTCCAAAACCAATCCAACTTTTGACCAGCAGATGTGGTTTTGCATTCAGAAGAAATTGAAAATGAAGCTTCCATAATCTCCTCCTGGGTCTCAGTCAAAGCTGAGTGGAGCTAGCAGGAGCTTTGTTTTAAAGTTAGCTTCCTTTGGACCAAATCCACACCGGCTGGCTTTGAACGTCCATTCTCCAGATATCCAGCTCAGGTGGCATCACTTAGGAAAAGCCTGGACACGTTGCAAATCCTCCTCTTGGTTTTTTATGACACCAGCAAATGCTTGTCTGGAGTTGAAGCCAGATAGCTTTAAGGCTAAGTCATCTTGGCATGTTTTTTGTCTTCAGTGCCATAAAAGTTTTGTTTAGAAGCAGTTAACAACACAACAACAGAGGCTTGTATCTCTGCTGCTGTTTGCCTGCTATGCCCCTCAGTGTGAGAGTGATGGATCAAGACAACATGAAACAGGCTCTCCTATGTGAAATAGAGACTGACATGGCACAAAGCATTTAGATCTCCATGTGCAACAATTCTGATTACAACCAAGCAAATGAGCGAGATTCTATTTCTTCTTTTATCCTTTGTGTCATACTGAATAAATGATCTGTTCTCATAAAATTTTTTTTCAAATTGATAATCACCACCACCAAGAACATTTTGGCAGCTATGGAAGTCATGATACAATTAGGAAATATTGAAGGAACAAATGATTTCTCATTAATACATAATGATCATCATTAATACAAATGCAATTTAAAGTTAATTTAGAAGAATGGCTACATTAAGATAACTATGTTTCTCCAATTAAAGGGCACAAACATCCTCCACTGAACCCCCACTGAGTTATCAAGTTGCTCTCCTTGGTGAAATTTTTGCAAAGTTCTGATTTCAATTTTTTTTCTCTTCACTCTGCAAATGACTGAATTTAGTAAAACTGCAAGAATGGCAGGGACGAGAGCAAAGCATCCTTGTGATGACTTGTTCTGTCACATTCATAGCTAGAAATGAAGTGAAAGAAAGGAAATGTAACATTCTGAATATCCTGGAGGTTGTTATAAGCCCAGGGAAAAAAACAGGCTTTGTCAGGAGAGTCATTCTTCCACATAATTTTTGCTGGTTCCAGTAGTTAGCTTCCTTTTGATGTGACAGGGGTCACTGACTGCAGGGTAGAGCACGATACTGACCCTCAGCAGAGCAGGAAACGTAAGAGTACAAGCAGTAGGATCTAGGCAACACCCAATGTACTTTACAGAAAAAAACCTGAAAATTGTTTCAAGCTGATAGACAACAAAAATGTCACCTTCTAATTGTCAGAGATTGCTATAAATGTTAATAAGCAATTCACTATGCACAAAGAATATAATAATAGCTTCGCTAATATCCATAACATCTTTCTATTGACAAAGAACAGAGGCAGAAGACACTACCCATGGCTTTAGAACACAGAGAGCACCTCCCAAATCACAGAACCAGACCCCAAAAATCACAACCTAAAGGCCGCTGGGCTTAGGGAAACCTTCCCGTTTACTTCTGCAGCCTTCAGCTCAGGCCTCAAAGGGAGCTTGCATTTACCCTCTCCTGTTCTGCAAAGACATCTGAAATGATTGTTTTTCCCTTACACTTGATCATAGTGGCTGTAGCAATATGCCTCCAAAAACCACCAAATAAATGTTTTACACATACAAGGTGTTTTGGTTTGATTTGAGTTTTGTTCCATTCGTTTGGTTTTTAGGGGTTTTATGTGTGTGTGTGTGACTTTTTTGGGGGTTTTTTTCATTTATGTCCCCCTTCTCAAAAAAATCCTCTTTAATATAAAATGCAATTTTGCGTTTTCATGCAACCTTGTGGAAGTAGTTAAATGTTCCTTAATTAATTTTAAAAGCACTTATCAACAGACAGGCAATTGTTCCCTTTCTAGAGGCAAATAAAAAAATGAATAAAGCCATTGTCTCTATTTGATCTTGGTGTCTGCTCAGACACGGGGATCACCGTGGTGGAGGCACATTATTGCACCAGCACAGAACCCAGCCCCGTGCTCCTCTGCAGATAAAACTTCAGGGTGAGCAGTCATTCAGGTGAAAACACTGCAAATGTTTTAGCTTGAACACCTGCCTCTTTGGAGACTTTTCAAAGCCTCCCTTCAATTTATTAGTGGATAATTCCTGCCAGAGCTTGAAATGCTCCCTCCTGGCAGGCTCTGAGCTTGCTGGCCCGCACACCGCCGAGGTGCAGCGCTGACTGGAGCCCAATCAAGTTCTGCACTGTGGTTTTAGAGGCTTGTGAATATAAATGAGCAGCCTCTGCTCCTGAGCCCTGTGTACGTTTCTGCTCCGCGAAGCCGCGGTTCCAGGGGCACAGGGAGCCTGCAGGAAATGCACCGCAGAATCTGCTGCTAAACTTAGTTTGCATTGTATCAAAGCAATTTAGTCTTCTCTTGTGGAAAATTACTGTGTACTTAGTATGTTTCGAAAAAGGGTTTTCAATCTTTTGAGTTATGGACCCTAAAAAACGTTCCACTGAAAGCACAGGAGATTCACATTCTGTAGAATGGGAAAAACTTGCTTTTCCTGACCCCCTTCAAAGCAACAGAGAAACCTCAGAAGGTCCTTAGATCACAGATCAAAAATTACTTGCATAAAGAAAAAGATAAAAAAAAATCTCATCCCAGATAATTTACTACTTTTTCTCCCTTTTACTACACTCAAGTGTTCACACTCACTCACCAGAGTTAATGATACACAAAACAGGACTCCACAAATTACTCAAATTTCGGCGGGCATCCAGACCAAACATTAAAAAAAATTTTCATGTCCTTATGGCTCAAATAAATTTTTTCACTCAAAAGAAAAATCTTTATGTAAAAAAAAGGTCTGGCAAAGCATAACCAGCAGTGCCCTTCCTGCATCACCCAGTTCTCAGGAGCCAAAACATTAAACCCAGGAAAGGATTTCTGTATTTTGCCAAGAGCACCTGGACCCTGCCACCAGAGTGGTGAGGATTCATCACGACTGCAGCCCAGCTAAGCAGCATAAATGCCTCATTAGAAACTCACTGCCTTCTGCTTTTTGGCCAGTCAATACTCAATTGCTTTATACACTTGCAAAAAGATCTGTGTCCGTGTCCATCCCCTCCCCTCACTTTACCCATTGTTCTGTGGGGTGGCTGAGGTCTCCAGAGGGAAATTACACAGGTTCTACAAGGCCTTCTCTGAGCTGAGGAAATCTACTTATCAGACTACCATGTTTAGTGTGTAAAATGTTTATTGTTTTCTCATAATGACATCTTTCTCCTCTTAATGTTTGCAACTTCAAGTCAAAATGTCCAACAACATTGGCCAAAAACAAGTATTCAGCTTTATTTCCAGTTGTCTCTCATGCAGCTCACTCAATGCCACTACCAACTTTCTTATTCCCCAACACAGTGTTTTTTAAGTATCACATGTACCAAAGTGGTCTCAGACTCCTCAGTATAAAGTGGTAAATTAATGTAAAACAACCTCATTTGTTATGCAAAACCATAGTATTCATAAAAATAATTTAAAAGCCTCCTTTTCCCTTTCTAGATCACTTGGCTTTTGCTTTAACAAATGCTATTCCCCTGCTACTGATTAATTAAAGTGACAGAAATTCTCTGTGTCAATTACTATAACTTGAGCTTAGCAGGAATTGCTATGACCAACAACCCTGCCTGACCCCTTTTATGACAACTACTAAAATCCCATGCTGGCATACTGCAGGGGCAACCTGTTTGACCTACAAACATAATTCAGGGAAATAATGCTGGTCATGACAATGCTTTGAAGCCAAAATCAGAAGTAATTAAAAACACACTTAATGCATATGCTTAATTTTTTTTTTTTTTTTTAACTGGGTTGTCCACTGAATACTTTTCAGGGTGAAAAAGCACTGACTAAATCACATTTTCCCTCACTCACCACCCAGCCAAAAAACCATCTAGTCTCTATTTAAAGATTTTTAGGGATTAAGAATTATTCACCGTGGCTTTAAGATCTAGTGCTTAATACGTGCTTTCTGCGCCTTCTTCATTGTTTGAATGCCTTTAATTTCACTCAGTCCTTTTTACTTTGAGGTCCTAGTCCTGTCATGTCCTCCCCACATTTTGACCTGTTCTTGGCCTTTCAAAATTACATGCTATTTCATGGTACTCTCTAATAAGGAGCATATACATTTCTGGAACATGATATCCTAATGCAGAAATTCATAACTTTTTAGAGACAAGAAGAGGGAGAGTCTGGTCTGCAGCTTTAGTTTATCTGAAGCTCGACAGTGATGGACACCCAAGACCTTATTTGTAAACAACACCCATGGCCTTGATAAGCAGTAAAACACTACAGAGGCACCCAGAACCCATCAGGCAAATCAACAAATGTTTTAGCCCCTGGTCCCACAGGGTCCCAGACCTGTTACAACCACGCAGTTATGGCCATAACAGCATCTTGAAAGTAATTTAGTGCTCAGCCTCCAAAACTACAATGTCACTGTGGTCAGCTGCTTGAACCAGAGCTGGACCCAGCAACCTCTCCAGGTGTCTTCCACCCTCCAGCACCCTGTAAGTTCATTATTTACATATTCTTAATATGAAGCTAATGGTATATGAAGCTAATTGCTAATAATCCTTTGCACTGCATACAGTCACTGAACACTTAGAGCTAGAAAACTGGATCTGTGATGCAATAATGGTAAAGCAAATAATATTTCTAAACTTTTTTTCCATCTGAGTTGGTAATGAAAGTGGACATGAAGAGTTTGCAGGTGTATGTAACCTTGCAGGCTTAAATATTCTTGAAATTTCCTTCATGTAACACTAAAATACTAACAAACTTTTATTTTGTTAATGTTTAGCATGAAAGCAACTGTTTGAAGCTGGCATTTTAATTTGGATTTCATTTTGGTTTGATAGATCAATTTTCTTGTCTCCAGAATTCCTCCTATCCACAGACAGTCTGTCCTAAATTTACCCTTTAATTTAGCACAAACTAGGTCAGATATGCTGAACTGCAGAATTGCAGAGGAAGTCCAGAAACAAAAATTTCTCACAGATTGAAGAGTAGGGGGAAGATGACGTAAGATTTGGGTTTATTTCTCATTATCCTACTCTGATTTGATTGGTAATAAACTCAGTTAATTTCTGTTTTGCCTGTGACAGCAATGGGTGAGGGATCTCTCTCTGTCCTTAGTCTGACCCATGAGCCTTGAGTTACATTTTCTCTCCCTGTCCAGCTGAGGAGGGGAGTGGGAGAGCAGCTTTTGTGGGCACCTGGTGTCCAGCCAGGGTCAACCCACCACGTGCTGTGGCTTAGGCAATAAGCTTAAAGGGTTAATCATAAATCACAAACATTGATCATTGTTGTTGTTGTTGTATATTAAAAGCCCATACTTCTGCACCAACCAGACTTGCTGAAATACAGTATTGAAACCTAGGAAAAACAAAGAATTTAGGAAGGCAAAAGATCACACTTAATCGTCCATGAAAATTTTAGCCAACTGCAGGTGTACTCAATTAACATCTCATTAAAAAACCCTCTTGAACTTCAAATAAGCCATCAGCCTTGTATAGTGTAAATGAAGGGCATAATTGATAGCCACAGCAGTGCTAGGTTAAGTGCTTTAATAACATTCTGGCTCTCCAGAGAAAGTCAGCTCTGTTTCATCAATATAAAGAATCCATGCCAAAGAAGTTTCATAGTTTAAATGAGTTTTCTGTAGCCGCAGCAGAATAAAGGCAATAAAGTGAGGGGGAAACTCAGCATAAAGCAGCATGAGCTTTTTCTGTTTGCTCCTGGAATATTTTCTTCTATTTAGGCTGTTTTCAAAGCAAAAATGCAGCACACATCTTCTTTACTTTGATAGGCTAATGGGTACAGATTATCCATAAAGCATAAAACACTAGTGCATTTCCAAATCCACGGCCCCAGTTCTGATCTCCTTTATGAACCTGTCTTTACTGGAGGCTGATTTTGGATACACTGACCCTGCTCACCAGCAACTGGCCAGCACAGGGTGATTATTTCCAGAGCACCCGATGCAGCAGCAGTCTGGTCCTGCAGGCAGATAAATTCCCTCGACAGAATTACTTCCGAAGTGCCAGAGATCAGTCCCTTGTCCTCTCTGCTCCATCCAACCAACCCTGAACTTTGGGAAGAGCAAAGTCATAAAGCTACACTCCTGGTATGTTGATTGATGAGAGATGGAGGAGAAAAATATAACAAAGCTATTTGATCCCTGGCCTTTCACTCACTGTTATTGCTCTGGCCTTTGTGCAGCAGAGACTAACCAGGTGCAGCAGCTGTAAAAGAGCATCCATTTTCCAAAGGATCATGTTTTCTGTCCTTGAGGGGAAAGGAGAACTTCACAGCTCTGATGTACTTTGAAGAGGTCAAGTACCTCCAGCTTCTTGCACTTCAGGCAACATTCTCTCCAACTCTGGTAGCTCATCTACCCCAGAGATCACAGCAGGCCCCAGACTCTGGAGTGGTCTCTGCAGGTCACTGGGGGTCTGCAAATTGCTTCTTAAGTGATCCAGAACAGAAAATTAACAAAAGCAGTTTTCCAGTCAGTTTAACTCTGGTTTGCATCCTCCCCAGGAGCACTGGGAGGCCTGGAAATCAAGTTAGTTTAAAACTAGTGATTGATACCTGGGCTGAAATTTCATCCTCGTACCTGGCTCCTTATGAAGTTTCTAATACTACCTGGAAAGTTGTGATTATACCCTTGGTTTTCCCTTGTCTTTTCTGTGTGTTTCTTGGCATCTTCAGACTAATTAAGCATTCCTGTGGCCTCCGTCCATCCTTCGTCCTGGTACACACAGTGACCTCCAGGCCAGAGCTCTCATCTTCACGTGCCCTGAATTTTGCAAGTCCCTTTGACCCTCCCGGATGAAGAGCATTTCTTTGACTAAAATATTCATGCTACTTTTCCTCCCCCACCCCTTGGTTACTAAATGACTGCTTTTGCAGTTCCCTGAAGTTCATATCTATTTAATCACATGGAAGGTTCTTTACTCTCCCACAAGCAAAGGCTTAATTTGGTCTTTTGCTTTGTGAACAGAGAATCCCAAAGGGATTCCCAACAACCAACTCTCAAGATGCACTGCTCATCACAAGAGGTGGATTCATGCCAGTTCTCTGTTCTCTCAGTGCTGGGAATGGCTGTGAAGGTAATTTTGCACTTATTCTATTATATTTCATGGCCACACTGGGCTCTGTAGCTGTCTCCAATGCAAGCAACTTACTTCTCATATCTCTGTGGTGCAAAATGCCAACACCTTATTACTGAAAGTGAAAATAACACCTCTGATAACTACATTGTTTCAAATAAGTAATGCCGACATTTAAAATAAAAATTTCATTCCTTTGATTATGTATTTTATATTAAAATGTACCCCCATCAAATAACACCGAATAAAAAAGCAATCCCTACATTACATATGCATAGGATACTGAATCAAATGCATTTTAACTGAAGGAAAAAGACCTCATCATGAAAAATATGAAATATCAAAGTTCCTAATGTTCAACTCCTATGTTATTTTCTGAAATTCAAGGTTGCAAGTGATAGTTCTGGTGTGTGAAATTAAAACCACACAATTAGGTAATCAAATGAAAAATCCAAGAATACGGTGGGTTTCCCACACCTGTGAACTATCACTCATTTTGTTGCAGTGGCTGGCAACAAGCAGCAATCTTGAGTCGACAGAAAGCCTCTCATAATGGGAATAAATTTTGGATCAGTTCCAAACCCCACTATGAAAGTCAGCACAATAACAGGGCAGCTGCAGGAGGTGAGACTCTCAGGAGGCAAAAAGTCTTTGAGCACTTCAGACACAGTGTGGAACAACTCCTGCCCAATCCCTTTTTCATTTCCACTAGCAAGGATCATCATAAGGATAAAAGGCAGTAAGATTTACTGACTGTGACCATGTACTTTATCATATTTTGATCATCCAGTGGCAGAGGAGCTGTGCCTCAGAAGTGCCAGTCACATCATGGGAAGGAAATTGGGCTCCTTTCAGCTGTGGCAGCTCTATCTCCTGGGAGACAGCACTAATATTTTCCTGTGGAATGTATCCTCTTGTTTTTAAAAAGGAAAACAGAAGGGGGTTTGTATTTGACGTGGCTGGAGGTAACTTATTGGCTTATCTTGAGAGCGTTTGCCCTTTTCAACATTCCCTGAGTTACACAGACACCTCCCCTCTCGTGTAGCACAGCTTCATCATCTGCTTTACAGGAAGAACCAGAGTTAAACAGGAAAGCTCTTCCCAGCACCTCAGCAAAAGCCACAAGACTGATCCTGAAGCTGCACTTGCATGCAACTCTCTCAGAAATATCTAATTCCACTTAAAGAAGTTCTGTAGAAAAAACAAACAAATAAGCAAAACAAACCCAAACAAAAAAACCAACCCCAAAACCAAAAAACAGCAAAGCAGAATTTTTATTCAGGACAAAACCTCCATGAGCAGTTCATTATATGAGGTCTGACAAGCAGTAACTGAGGTGCTTTGTGTTTGCCAGCTTGCTGGTGGTGCTGCTGCCAGCAGCTGCTCCACATTCCTCTTGACCACCACAGATTCTGTCAGGGTTAGGACGTTGGGCTTTAAGATTTAGGCAAAGTTTTCGATAAAAATATAATTAACTTGATACAAAACTCATTCATAATCTCAGTCTCATGCTGAAAAAAAAAAAAAAAAAAAAGAAAAAAGAAAAGCTTAAGTTCTATAGGAATTCTGGAGGTGCAAATTGCAGAGGAAATCTGGCCTTTAATTTTTAATATATGAGAATTGTGACTCAATTCTGCTGCTCAGACAGAAGTTCAAGGAGATTTAGTACCTACAGTTCAGGCATTGAATCAGTCTTGGGAACCTATCAATTTCATCATTTAAGAGTGGACTGGGGAAAAAGCATCAGAAAAACTGCAGGGAACAATTTTCCAGTGGTCAAAAAAGGAAAAAAAAAAGGATTACTATAGCACTTTTAATGCATATAATTTTATCTTCCCCAGACATATGGAGAAAATACAGTTCAAAAGTACCTGGCGGGTAAACACAAGGCTCCTAAAATTTTTACTACCCATAATCTTCTGAAAAAGAATCTCATATTTTTCATTTCTTGTGAAAAGATTGCTGTTTCTAACCTCAATCACTTCAACTAATTGTTGGTTACTGATTCTCTCCAAGACTCTGACACTCTCCAGTTTCAACAAATTATACTTTGTACTTTAAATTAAAATAATCTTTTCTTAGACGGTGAAAAAGGTGGGATCATGGAATTGCAAAGAAACCAACACAGAATCTTCCACTAAAATTCCTCTCAATGATTTTTTTCTTCTAGTACTCCACGACTCTTCTGTGCCACTTCCAGACACCTGCCATGTCTCACTTACAGATTAGGCTGAACCTTATTAATTCAGCCTCCTCTGCTGCATTAAAAAAAAAAAAACATATATATATAAAAATATAAAAAATAGACTCATACATTGGACCACCATCTCAGCCCTTCAATTATCTTTCCCATCTGCTTTCCCCACAATGCAGCTGCAGTCCCATCTTTAAAAGGAAGGATGGGAGTTGGGAGAAGGGACAAGCTAGGTTAGAGAATTAAACACCAGTGGCTCTAAGCTCCCTAATTAAATGCACAGGGCATCATATCTGCATAACTGGATTGAAAGACTTTGGGTCATATGCTTTATTAAAGCCTAAATGAGATCAGTGATGAGTGGCATGTTTTTGACAGACAAGGCTCCTCAGGGTAATCATCAGGTGTGGCCACTGAGAGCAGAACTGGAAGTGTGCCCTTTGTTCCTAGAATAATACTTGGTGACATTTTCTTCCCTGCTTCTGAATCCCCTTGAAGAAGGATCAGCTGGTTGGCATTAAATGTCACTGCTTGCAATTAAGATCATTTTAGCTACAACAGAACTCATTACTTTGAGGCAGTGTCCCAGTCTTGGAGGCTCCTCTTACTTCCCCCAGACTACACCCAGGTGAATTATTACCCTTTTACAGCTCTGCCACACAGCCAGCAGAGCCACTTTAATGAACAGTTTACTCCTTCTGTCCCTGGTGCTGGTGAAGCTGGACATCTCTGCTGAGCGTCCCACGGGACCCCCAAAGCATCCAAAGCCCCTTGAGGAGCCCCCCAGAGCTCACTGTGGCACCAGCTCCTGCACTGGTGCAGCACACCAGCGACCCTGCAGTGCAACACCCAGAGAGCAGCACACCCCTGACTTCTCTCAGCTGCACAGCCCTGAGCACGGGAGCCCTTCAGCAGCCACACCACAGCCCACTGAAACAGCTGTTAGTGACAAAACAAGGCTGTTTTTCTTCAGCCCCTAGCTGCCACACAGAAGGCTGAAACTGAGCATCACAGCACCCGTTGGAATTCAGTAAGATTGATCATTAAGATGGAACATCATCTGTAAGCCAAATTAGGTCTCTGCCCTGCTTTTCCCAAGTAGTTTTGGGGAGTCACCACATGACTGAGACACAGCTCCCATTTCCCCTGGTTCTCAGTACAGTAAATGGGCAGGAGGAACAGGGAGGGCTGCTGCAGATGGCAAACAGGAGCCTGATGGGCTTGTGCAGCTGCTCTAACTCAGCCTTTACCTGCGACGCTGATATTCCACTTTGAGACCTCAAGCCACAATCAACCTCCACACTAACAGAGCCAGAACTGCCTATCCTCCCGATATGCCACCTGCCAGAGTGGCATTCAGGGATGAACTCAGCCTTTTCAGTCTAAATTATCTCAAAGTAACCCAAAGAGTTCAAGCAGAAGAAGGGGTGTGCTCAGTATGAAGGCACAGGACAATATATGATATATAGGATAATACAGGAAAACAACTGGAGCAAGGTGATGGTCACCACACTGCAGTCATTAGGACCTGTTCTGACAGCAAGAAGCAATCTGGTACACGGATATCATTTAAATAATCCCTCCCATGCCTATTAGATGTTTCTGAAGAGCAGTTTGGTAGAACATGTAGTGTAGAGATCTATGCAGCTTAAGTAGATAATTCCCTGGCCAAAACTGCTGCCCATCCCTGCTCATTCCCAGGCAGACCACACTGGAAAGGGACTGGCCTTCATACCATCAATCCACTGTTGATTAAGGAAAGATTTTTCCATGCAAACACAAGGAGGGAAAAAAAAAAAAAAAACCGAACATTAATATCCATCTTCAGTCGATTTTTAAAATTATTAAAAGAATAAGTGTTCTGTCTCTGGCTGTGAAAAGCTTAATATGGCTTTAAAGTTTTCACTTCATAGTCAGAAGATTAAATTCTTTGAACACAATGTGGTGTACAAAGAAGTCATCTAGTCCTGGCAGGACTCGAGCAGTCTGAGGCATAAGCACTCTATCAGGAGATTGAGTCAAGGATATTGTGATTCATGAAGAATATTAAAAATTAACGGCAATTTAAGTCATTGTTCCTGCTTTTAAACCCCAGCACACACTGGTTATTATTTTTCTGCACAAAATATGGCTTGAACATTGGTTTTAGCCACTTAAACTCAGAATTTAGTACAGGTTCTAAAGAGAGCAAGAATGCAAAGTCATTCACCCAAAAGCATGTGCTTCATTTCATCTTGTTTTGACCTGTTGCAAGGATCACTGAGCTTAAGAAGGGATTGGTTCAGAAAGTTTCCTCTGTTCTGGTTAAATTCCTTTGAAGTCAGTGGGAGTCAGCACACATACTTGTGGGTACATTCATAATAAAAACAAAAAAGGTACTCAATCCCAGAGCTATCAGGAAGCAGAAAAACTTAACTAAAACTATCTGAAAAGTAAATGTGTTCATAGTGTATGTACATTGCAACTAACTAGAGAGGAACTCTTTCCACCTTTCATACACACACACACTCTCATATAAATTGATGGGTAAAGAAGGAAAAAAAAGGTTGTGTGGAAAGTTCAAAGGTTCAGCAAACATCTCCTTAAAAAGCTGTTTGCTCACCATACCAAAGAGGAGTGAGCAGCCAAATTAGACTGTTTAGGGTTTAGCTGTAATCCAGAATCAATGCAGCAGCATTCTGACACTCAGCTCAGCTGTACATTGATTGTGCAGGGCTCACCACTGCACAGAGGTCCTTAAGAAGGTGCTTTGCCTCTTGGGTGTCTCTTATTTACAGGCCTGTTGAAGTATTTCTGATGGACTATAACTAGGAACACAGGAATATTATACTCTATATATAATCTAATCAAGTTTGTGAATCAAAGCACAGCAATGGAGATTATGTTCCTTTCTTACACCCTGTAGACCCTAGAATTAGTCAGGGAAAACTCTGGAGTTCCCAGTTATTGCTCCTCTTTAGAAAATGTTGTCATCATCACCTCTACAAGGATCACTTGGCCCAGCCCTGCCTGGGAGCACAGGTCATCACAGATTGTACTCCTTTGTTTTAATTACCTTAATTGAAATAAAATTCTAGTCTTCCAAAAGAGTATTGTCCTGAAAAGCATGGTTTAGCACAGCAAATTATCGCACACCAATAGTTGCTTTCCCTGCTCAGACTCCACAAAATCCACAGGAGTACTTAGGGAACTTTTTGAGCTTCTGCTCAGAAGCATCAGAGCAGTTTCAGTGCAGCCAAGGAAATGCCAGTTTATCCCAGAGAGATACTTGGATAACAGGAAATGTTTCTTCACTGAGAGGGTTGTCAAGCACAGGCATAGCCTGTCCAGGGCAGCAGTGGAGTCACCATCTCTGAAGGTATTTTAAAAATGTGTATTTGTGGCACTTGGGGACATGGCAGTGCCGAGTTAAAAGTTGGACTCGATGGTCTCAATGGTCTTTTCAAACCTAAAGGACTCCATGATTCTATTGGTCCAGTTTATCCCCAACCCAGATGACAAAACAGCTGTGCTATCAAAATAAATAAATATAAAGGGAAAAACCACCTCCTTATTTGCACATGTCTCTGCTTGTACAAATTTCAAGCTTCCAAGTAAACAAGGGATAGAACAGACATGTAAGAGCCTATGGAATTTTCAAGACTAGTTTACTTGTGAGGAGATAATGGATTCCCTCTGCAGCTTTGACTGCACACACGATGACAGAAAATATATTTCTGGCATGAAATCACATAACCCAACCCACACATTTAAAACATGAAGAGCACAATTAGTGCTTCAGAGATATTCATGTGCCTTCCTTTACACACCCTGCCTTCATCAGAGGAGAAGGCAGATTCCTGCAGCCTGCTTACAGAAATAGGGAAATGGTCAGGAAAATAAGAACAGTAATTGTGAGGTTAGCCTGGATAGCCAGTCAGAGTCAATAGGAGAGGTAAAAAAATAGTGAGAGGTGGCATCTCTGTCAATACTCCCAATTATTTCTCATTTCCATAAGTCTTTCCCCCAAATCCATTATGTTAGCAGCCACAGAAAGTGAAATGGATTCTTAGAGAAGCCGTCAGTGCTTCTATCTGTTGAACTAATGAAATTACTGATCGATAAGAGTGTACAATGTCTGCCCCCCAACTCCCATCCCTTCTCTGTACTCTGCTCCTACTCACCCAGGTAGCAAAGTGACAGAGCTGCAAAATGAACCTGAGAGAACAAGACTGTGCAGAGCAGTGCTGCTGACCTCCACCTCTACCACAGCTAAGCCTGTTGACATTACCAGTCTGCTCAGCTGCTGATTTTAAGAGAAAAATAGAAGGAAAATAAGCTGCCTGCATTCAAGTCAAGAATTTTTTGCCCATGGTCTCAACAAAAACAAACAACAAAATCACCTATTAGATTTTGAAAACTAGTGTGCTTCTTGGGGATGATCTTGTTCTCATAGGGACAGAATGAAAGGGCTTGAAAAAATCCTTAGCTAAGGCTCTAGAGAATCCCCAAGGACTCACAGGCCTTTCTGATTAATCAGGGCACACATACGAGTGGGCTGTGGAAAACCACCCCAAAAACAGCAGCAGTTGCTCTGGTGGGCTTTGTCTCCCACCTGCCACACCACATTTTCTGTCCTTCCTCCCCAACACACCAGTGCATCCTACAGGGTTTATGCACTCCTGTGCAATGCTGTGACAACCATATGTCAGCATTTACTATGGCAGGGTGACAATGATGTTTTACAAAATACTGTAAACAATGCAGAAACAGTTTTTGTCTTGCAATGCATTATGTGAGAAAAGTGATAGAAATCCCAGCAACTCAATTCTTTGATGTGCTGTGCACATCCAAACCCCAGCATATTGAAAACAGAAAGAACTGGAAGTAGAATATAAAACAGGCATGGCTAATTCTTTCAAATAAAAAAAAAAAAAGATGAATTTTCTCTTTAATGGTACAGTGATGGTTCAAACATAAAACAACAAAAAAAAAATCCCAACCCTGCCTGTGTATAGTGTTGTATGATAGTTCCTGGGTTCCTGTAGGCAATTTTAATTTTTTTTTAATGTAGTAGAGAAGTGCTTGTCCACAGTGTGAACACCACTCACAAGAAGTCAAAGATTCCCCGACAGGTACAGAAGAATGGAAATTAAGTGCTTCATGCTACTTCAGTTATTTCAGATCCCCACACTGATACCACGTGCAGCACCCAATTCACTGCCAGCATTATCAAACCTCCAATCACACTTGCAGTGTTATTTGAGCTTCTTTCCTGTACAATTCCCAGCTGAGGGCGTTACTTTACAAATGCTCACATGCCATTAGTCAGTTCTGACCCAGGAGCCGTGTCTTAAGAAACGTCCAGGGTGCTGGAAGATACTGGGGGTATCTTCTCAAAAGAAACTGCTGGAATAACAGCAGCATTCAGAGCAGCAGATGTCACTATTTCGAGAGGGTAAATACATATTCCTAAACATTCCAACAGGTTTTTTACTGTAAAAGCCCAAGGCATATTACAGTAACCACACGACAGCACCTGCAGAGATGAGGTCATAAGACATCCATCACACAGAGCACAGAAGACGCTGGAAAGCAGATTTCCCTCATTACACCTATTTCCAACCCCCCAGGGAAAGCACCAGGCACATCCATCTCTCCTGCTCTAGTTGTGGGTCAGTTCCTCGGCACAGCCTCTCTGGCATCTCCAGGTTGCCTCTCCCCACTAACAGGGGTGGTCACAGTGGGTGTTTGGTGTGAAACACATCAGATGGCAGCAGCAGCACTTTGACACTCAGCCCTTGGTGCCTTACAGAAGCTCTGGTCTCAAGCCTGTCAGGGTGAGGAGCATGGGGCTGGCCACAGTGGTGTGGGTGAGCTCAGAGTGCTGCCAGTGACAGCTCCGGAGCACGTGCTGGAGAGGGGGACAGCGCTGGCAACGCCACACAGAATGGAAACAGCAACAGGACGTGACTCCAACACAACCCAGCAGAGCACACGCAGGTACAGCCCTGCTGCCTGGCTCACTTGTGGCAGGGCAGTGCAGGGCAGGACACCACCAAGCTCCAGAGAAACCCAGGCCTGTAGCCGGGCATCAGCCCAGCCTCTATGCAGTGAGCTTTTCATTTGCATCAGAAGTGAAGACATTCATTTGCATCAACCTCACTGTATTTTAAAAGCACTTTTCAGCATAAATTTCACTTCAAAGTTCAGTGCAAATCAAAGCTCCTTGATGTGATTGAGTTCTGTCCTTTTCTCTCACATCCTTCACAGCAAAATGCCTACATCAAGCCACTTCAAATTGTAACATCACTAGATGCCATTTCTCACCCAATGAGATCAGCTGCATCCTTTACTAAATGCTTGTTTTATATTTACCTCCTGTATGTTGATACTTCATCATGATTTCAGGTACCAGTGCATTTAAAAGACAATATTATACATCAGACTTTTATCAAGCATGGCCAATTATGCAAATTCCTCCAAAAATTATTTTCAAAGAAAAAAAGGATTGATTGCAGAGATTTACCATTTATACAGACAGTGATTGAGGAGGGTATTTCAATTGCTAATACGCCTAACAAAGATGTGGGATTTGTTTGTAAACTTCAGGCCTACAAAATTGAATGTCAACACCAGATAATTATCATGTCCTATCCAAAACGCTAAACTTAATCGAAATACTCTTTGTAGTAAATCAACAGTCAGCATTAGTCTTAATGAAAGTTGATTATGATGCTGCCTGTATGTAAAAAATAAGTACCAGTCACACAAGTACCACGTACCTCAAGCAAAAACAATGCATTATTTCTCATCATTGCCTGAAGTACGACAGTGGCACTGCATTTGATCAACTCCATAGAAGTTGGTGCTTAGGGCACAGGTATCAAATTCATTTGGATGAGGGCTAGAGTCTATACTTAATTACGGCCTCTATGTTCAAGCATTAATTCAGGACACCATACACTCTTCAGCTCCCATTTTTCTCAGGAAGGCACTTCACAATAAATGATTAACGAGTTTTTCAGCAACACCTTATGATGTTCACCTAGAAAATTTTTACTACTACTACTAAAGCTTTTCTATTTTGCCTCACCGTTCTGTTTCCCCCATTTTCTGCCACCTTTACATGTCTCCTCTGGCTTCCCTTCCTCTTTTCCTGCTCTAATCTTTTGACAACAATTCAGACATTAGAAATCTGTGTGTGGAGGTTGACCCTTACAATTTCATTAAGGGTACTCTGTGCTGCTCTAAGCTGATTTCTCGCTCCTTAGACCACCCTAACTTGGAAATATAACAAATCTACACATTGCTTTGCACAGAAATTTCATGTTTAATTTACTAATCTCTCTCCGGTGTTAAGACCCCAAAGAAGCACAATTTAAAGTGCCATAACACAGGAGCAAATATATATCCTGTTTCCATGGTTTCCACAGCAGTCAAATCCTATTTGAATACAAACACATCTTTCCTGGCATATACGTATATCTTCTGGAAATTTGGAGTTTCATACCAGGAAAGAATGCTGTTTAAATTGTGAGGAGTCACAAATATTTCAGCCAAAACCCAAGGAGATCTGTTTCTCAAATGCTTTTATATGAATTATAGGAACTCCTCTTTCATTGCTATTCATTCCCCTTCTTTAACAATGTGGTTAGTGGGAAATATCTCCTGTGTTGGCCTATGAAAAACATCCAAATCATCCAGGAAAAATTTACATTTTGCAAGTCTTGATGTGCAGTTTGCAACACCCAAGGGTCTTCTGGTTTATCCTGCATTCATGTCAGACCACAGGAACTAAACCAATCCTAACCTGAATAGCTCTTGCCCAAAGTGGGTGGGAAGAAAGACTACTTTTGCAAGGTAACCAGATTACACTTGAAGAGAGACTGTTGTGAATATACTTCTTAAGCCATCTCAAATCTTTAGTCCTGCCATGACTGGAATACCAGGATTCTAATCTACCAGAACAAAAAAAGCAAGGCAAGCTCTAATTATTCTTGCACAGCTCTCCCACCCACTAGAAAGCAAAATAAAAAACTCCAGGAATAACTAATAGCTTGCAAATTACTTCAGGAATAGACATTTCCATGTTAAAAAAATGTAGGGGGGGATCATAAGAATGTTTAATGACTTCCACTAGGAAGCCTCAACACACTGCAATAACAGTTAGATGCAGTTTCCTAAATAATTAGATCATAACACAAGTACCAGCACTTTAAGGCACAATATTTGCATTTGTTCTACAATAATAAATACATTTGCCCCAATTTAATTTAAAACTAACAAACCCAGTTTCAAAATCAAGTCAAAAACTACATAACTGTAGGGAGCAGAGGGGACCCCTATTTCCATGCTGCCTCCATGGATAAAAAAAGCCCATCTCACCTCTGTGAGGCCTCAGAACTGGGACAAGCAAACAAGTTTGGGTTGAAATTGTGGTTTTCAAAATTATTTGCTCTCCTCTGTGCTTGTCTCTCCCTTCCCACTATGCTGTGCCAACATTTGATCCTTCCACCACCCCATACCACGCCCTACGAGCTCCCTGCACATTCCACGTCTGCTGGATGCAGGTTGCTCTTCCCGCTGCGCGTCATAAACAAAGAATCTGCTCATACTCAAAATAGTTTATTCTCCCAGTAGGAACAAGACATAACAGAAAGACAATATTAAAATAGACAGCGTTAACATATGTCTCTTACTTGGAGATTGCTGCCTCCTGGGGATAACCAAGGCAGCCTTAATTTTCCAGGCAGCCCTAGGAAGTGTGCGCACATCTAGGACAGCTCCCTCCAGGACTCCCTTGTGTTGGGCAAGAAAATCCTCTTATCTCCCACAGGAGAGGGATTGACCCCTTTCACAGCTGTGACTGCTCAGGTTTTTCTCCTTCTTAAGGAAACAAGTGGCATAAATTCAACAGGAGGTCGGTCTGGAAACTCGAGGCCTTTCTTTGTTCCTCAACGAGCACTTGCCATCCCAAACATTCCTCTCTTTTCCCATCCTGTCTCTCAAGAAACCTCCTTTAAGTAAACTCACGTGTTCCTACAGTAAAGGAGCATTACCCTGGCCAACAAGGTATTCCCTGGTTGTGACCAACCATCACCGCAGCTGTCCCAGAACCATTCCTGCTCCTCATGCCTAAGCTAAAATGCGTCAACCCCCAAACTTTCTCCTTCTGACAATGAGAACATAAAATAGAAAAGCACGATGGCTCTGTGTTACAGATGATGCTTTTTAAATACAGATGTCAAGCACCAGAAAACCAAGAAAAAGTCATTTTAACAGGGTGAAGCTGGTGGTTTTGTCAAAAAACCACCAAGGAAGTTACAAAACAAATAGCTGGTGATGCAGTACTCTGGGTGCTTTGCACTCATACCAGAGCACTGTGGTTTGATGACAGCATCATCCCCCCTCACTTCTTTTTCCCTAAAAGATTTTGGTATCCTCTGCTACATGGCTTCTCCTTTTCAGTCTGTGTATCACTTTCGTGAATTACATGTGCATATTCCAACAAATTAGGGAAAAAAATTGCCTTCTGTTTGCCCTCAAGCTATTTACAGGTCAATTTTAATGCTGGACATGAGAACTAAGAGTTTGCCTGAGGGTTTGAGTTCCCAACTCCATCTGACTTTCAGGCAGTCCCCAACCCCTTTGAAATTCACAGCAGAGTTACCATTTCAAACAGTGTTTCCAACATTCTTTAAACAAAAGAAATCATACAAAAAACCCTCAAAACTAAACCAAGCCCGTGTCAAACAATTTATGCAATTCTCAAGAAATGAAAAACCGAGTGAAAATATGAATAATTGAATAGGACTCTGTTTCCTAAAGTCTTGTGGAGTATTTCCTTTGTCTGAGACTCCCTGGGGCCTGTGCTACTGAAAACACTGTCAGTTAAAGCTCTTCCATTTCCATGAGCTGCCTCAGGAGTGGGAGTGTATTTATCGCTGTTGTCACACACCCTATTCCGAAAGTATCGACAGCACAGAGCTCATCTCCTCGGTGCCACTCGCTTTGGGACACCTGAAGGACCACGAGGTGACCCCTCACTACAGCAGCACTGAAACCAGGGGAAATCTCAGCAGTTCTCTTGTGGTGTGATAAATGGATGCTATAATATTGGCTTTTTACAAATGTTAAAATAAGTGATGTAACAATGGCTCTGCCACAAATAGATGCTATATGTAAAATATGCTATATAAGGTAGCGTTGTTGTGAGGATGTGGTTTTCTTAAATACTGTTTCATTTAACAAAAAACTTAGAAATAGCTATGCTTATGAACTATTTGCCTGGATTCTATTCTGAATGGTTACTTGAAAAGGGTTTGAATATGATTCTGGGAACTGCTGGAAGCAAGATTCCATTCTGAGTGGTTACTCGAAAGAGTTTAAATGTGCAATCACCTGTGGGATCGAGTCCGGGAACTATCAAAAACAAGTTTCCATTCTGAATTGTTACTGGAAAGGGTTTTGAATACGTATAATTGTTTATGAATATGCATAATTGTTGGTGAATATGTAATACTTCAGGTGTATAAAAAGGGCATTTTAGAGGCCACAGGTGTGCTCTTGGCTGAGCGCCAAAAGCACCCAGCGCTGTGATTTTTGCTTTATTATCTTTGCCCCTTTTTGTCCTTTATTAAACTTCTGAATCTTAACAGGAGAGTGAACCTCGTTTTTCACAGGTGGGAAGCGCGAGGAGGCACCAGCAGCCGCGCTGGTGCTGAGGCAGTTGTGGTTTGCACCGTCTGGGCTTTGGCACCCAAGCTCCAGTGCAGACAGGAGCACCACACTGCAGCACGAGCTCTTCGAAACCCAGATTTCAACCCTTCTGTGCAAATAAGGTACAAAAGTATCAATTACTGCCTTGGGACACCTAAGGTAGGGTGCCACAGCTCCGCTCTGCCTTCTCACCACCCAGCACACGGCCACACAGCAGCTGTGGCAAAGCTTAAGATAATATTCATGGCAAATAGTACCAAAGGTAGAAATATGCATATAAATTCAGCTATCCTCAACCAGCCATACCTTCCTGCTGAGACACAAGGAAATTCACACAAACCCCTCATAAGCTCCCAATTGCATCAAAAAGTAACCAAGCCCTTAGGCTATCATGACCAAGGCTGCTTGATGTGTGCCATCGCCACTGACTTCATCAAAGGGGGAAAAATAATCTGAAAGTTGCTTTAGCTTCACTGGTGAGAAAGATACTGACTGTCAGACAAGGAAGGCTCTCTCTTTTTTATTAAATATAGAAAGTACTCCTTTTCTTTTTACCACTCAATTGTCTTTCCTTGATTAAAAGGGAAAGATTTTCCCCATGTGACTTCTGAAACTTAGTAGTTATTACACTCAGGATGATCCAGAAGTGCTATACAAGCATAAGTCAAGTACTGGCTGTTCCCTTTTATGATAGCTGAAGACCTGGTATCAAGGTTTTACATTTGTCATTAAAATCAAAAGTGAAATATTACTGAGCAATTTCTACTGTAGTCCCGTTTCAACAATAATGCTTCTTGTAGAAATTAATTCTTGTTGTGTTTTGGGGTCCAAACTATTTCTTCCTATGTCAGTATTGTTTTTTAAAGGGCTGAATTTTAAAAGAAAAATCCTTTCAGGGAGGCTTTTGTTTTATGCTGTCTCATCTCTTTCAGCAGTAGTTACAGTAACTAGAGAGTTGTTTTGTCTAGGTTTGATTTTGTTTGTTTTAAAAGAGAAACTGTTACCAACATGTCACTGAGAATTCATTTAACAAAGCCCTCAATGATTATATTTAAGGGGGAGAAGAAGAGATTGTGAGAATGAAGAATGTGGAAGAATTGTTATTGTGTTGGTGTAAGCACCTATACATCATTACTTAGCTTAACAACTGTACTATAAAAAAAGATAGTTACAGCAATAAACATATTTTGTGAGACATAAGTCAGTGCACCTGAGACACAGCCCTCTTGAGTAGAGCATGAATTTAGATTATGGAAATATTACTTACTCCTGAACACTTCCTAAATGTCTCCAGGAAAACAAAACGTACATCTCTCCAGCAATATTGACAGAGTTATTATTAAATATTATATGGAAGTAGCTGTAAACAACCTAGTATGACGGAGCGTGCTCTATGTAAAAGATTGTGCAGGCATTACTAGAGGGGGAAAGAAACCAAACCCAAACCAATTAAAGGAGCATTCTGACATCATCTGCTTTTTTTTCCCCCCTTAATGAAAAAATTGGCCTCATTGATCTCCCAAAGCATTTAAGCCCACACTCCAGGGCATGGCTAACACAGTGCCAGGGCTCCGTGGCTGCCAGGCACACAGTGATGGAGCAGGGTGCTGCCACACCTGAGCGGGTTAGAAAAGGCACTTTGCCATCTTTCCCCCTTGCATTGATTGGCACAAGGAGCAGCAGTGCTCCCAGGAAGATGTGCCCGATTATGTTTTCATTTTGCAGGGTATAGATTAGGCAAAAATCCAATGGGCATCGGGAAATGCTTATTAAAAAAAAAAAAATCCAGGTGTTGTCAGTGGTTTGGCCTGCAGCCCTTCATTCTGTGTGAGGCAGCACTTTCCAGGTCCCACTGCCGTCAGAATGGGGTAGGGGAGAGGTGTTGAGAGCTGCTTCCCCCAGCCCAGCACTGGGAGCTGCTCTGCTACTCAGAGTGTGAGGAAAATCCTGCAGCTTTCTGACCCTCCCCTGATTTACACCACGAGAAGCTGATACCCGTGTACTAGGAGCAGCATTTGCAGATGGTTGTGGCTTGCAGGGCACTGAGACCCTGCAATGGGACAAATTCCCCCTTCTGTGCCCTCTCCCCATCTCTCACACACTGACATGGTCCTTGGTGCTTCCCCAGCAGCAGAGAAGGCAGGGAGCCTGAGTCCTGGTGCCACTCACCTGCTCTCACCTTGAGGGAAAGCTGTAAAGCCTGGAAATAAAGACATTCCCTCTTCTGCACATCCAGTTAATTACTTTTGCTCTGCTGATCCCTGCCTGGCCCTCAGATAAAAGTATAATCTCCATACAGTGAGTTGGGAGAATACCACAGGGAATGAGCCAGGGTTTGAGGGGAGAGCTCTGCACCAAGAATTTCGTGTCTCTCATCGGGGAGCAGGATCTGCGGTGGCTCAGGTGAGCCAATCAACATTGCTCACATTACACAAAATTCATCCACATTAGCAGCGAGCCCCTGATGAAGAATTAGTCAAATAAGTTATAAAAAGAAATTCAAATGCATGTGACTATTGCCACCTGTTTGCAAGAAATTTATGAACAAAAATGAAGTTTCATGAATAAATTATTCACAAGCTATCTCCCCATTGCTTTTCATTAACTTTGATAAAACACACTTTCATCTCTTTCCCTTGCAAATCATTTGGACAGATCAACCTTTTCACTCAACATATTTTAACTAAACAGTAATAAATCCTGAGCAACCAGTCTTTATGCTCAGGAATCAGTGCCTATCGTAGCCTGTATATAACAATCTAGGTTTCATTTCTTTGCTGAGCAAAAGCTATTCCATTTCCAGCATGCCATCACTGGTAACAGACATTTAATAGGCTGGCTTTCTCCAATAAGCTGTATCTTTGAAATAAATCTTGCTGACTCTAATGCTTATAGAAACACTATCTGGGTGTGCTGTGAGACACTTCTAATATCTACATCCCAAAACACCCTTTCCAATTTTGTGGCAAAGAAGACTTCATGAACAATATCGAATTCAGTCAATCAGATTATTGCATTAAGAAGTCTGTGTCTGGCTGCTGGAAGGCAGCCTGAGTTTCCTCTGACTAAAAGAACAGAATTAGCCACAGATCCCATCTCTGTTACCTGTGGTCTTAACACCAAATGTGTCAAACCATAAGATATTACAGTTTTGTTATCAAAAGAAATTATAGGGAAGTTTAATCTGGCCTTAAAACAACATGAAATTATCTATGGACTTTGGTGTGTGACAATTAAGGTCCAAACAAAGGTACTGGGCTTCACTAAATAAGTCTTTTCTCATTGTAGCAAAGAATAAAAGATGCAGCTCTGCTTTGCCCTAAAGTGCATCTCAGTGCATCCCTGGCTGCACAGGCAGCGACTGCAAGTGAACAGAAATAGTCACTCAGCGTGGCAGAGCCCAAAGCCCAGCAAAGTCAAGGGCTGGGGAAGAGGGAGCAACAGCTGCTCCTACATCATGCTGCTGCTGCCCCCAAAAATCCCTTAAAGTTATATATCACCTTGCAGGGTACTGGGCCTTATTACAAAACCCAATTGTGCAAAACCTAAGTTTTACAAACACTTCAAACACACGAACCTTTCATTCTTTACATGCAAGCCAAGGGAATCCATGTACCCACCCCCACTATATTTGCCTTAAGCATCTCATTACAAATGAATAAATTTATTCATAAACACCAAAATGCATATGTTTAGGCTGTAATAAGCAACTGGCTTTCTCCAGCTGCAATACACATTAGACAAAATTGTTCAATTTACATCAATTATTTTGAACAATAGAAACAAAGTCACTGCAGAGAGCACTGTCCAAGTAACATTCTGCTCCATTGTTTAGATGACATTCACCAGCACGGCAATCCAAGGCTGCCTTTGTGATTGTTCTAACCAACACTGCACCACCACCACAAACACAGCCTTCAAACACTGTCCTCATCTATAGCAACACCTCGGGTAACTCTGGTTTGTAGTGCCACTGCTGTATTTAGTACCGAGAATTTAAAATGGGTGCAATAAATTAATTCTCTCTCCTCACGGACAGTAAATATTGGGAGTGAGGAACCTTTGGTATAACTCATGCATCTGCTCTATTTTCACAGTGTTTATCAGCATTTCATCTGTTCACCCATATGGGCTGCCTCATTTTTATAAGGAATTACTCAATATTAGAGATTCATGCGCTGGAACATTCCATGCACTCTTGATATGATGATTATAATTAGATGTGTGAACCAAATTGATGTTCATGAAACCCTGAACAAATAACTTGCATAGCCATACAAGAGCTTCAGATTTTAATACACCCTAATTTATGTTTGGAGTGCTAAAACACTAATAATACCAAGGAGTAATTGGCTGGCATTTAAAAACCCTATTAAACTAAAATATGTTTACATAAACCTGTTGTTAGCAGGGAATAACCAGTTGTCACCTAGAACACTGTTCCTCTTCTACTTCCCTCTGCTTTTTACTCTGCTCTGAAAATTGAGGCACCAAACAGAGTCACTGTTTGGGAAAATCTTGTCTTATTGTCAGCACCTCTAGAAGCGATTTATTTTTTTTTCCCCAACACAACCAGTTTCACACTTTCATTACCCAGACATACTTTCAGTGACACAGTCTGACCCTTATCACCCAAGTGACGGCTCAGGAAAAAATCTTTGCCTGAAAATACCCACATAGTCATTTCGTGAGTGACAAGGGGGCACCGGGACACGGCTGCTACGTCCCAACCTCATTCTGACCCTCAGTGACTCTCCTCCTTGCTCAGTGGGAATGGAAAAACATGTCAAACAACAGCTCGAGCCAAGGTACACAGAAACCCTCAGAGGGGTCACAGGAATCACACAAGACTGAAATTCACACAGCGTTGAAAATATTTTTCCATGAAACTTTATCTGTGTGGCCTAAAGAGTAAGAGGCCAGAAACTTTCCTGTCACACCCTGCTTCCAACCCACACCCAGGCCATGAAGTGCTACCAGCCCTGACCTCATCATTTCACTCTTCCCTACATCACTCACCACGCTCAATAGAGTATTTTCATGATAGTTTCTAGGGAAATTTAATTTCTTTTGCTTTATTAAAAAGTAATAAACAGACAAAAAAAAAAAATCTTACCACTTTGTCTTTCATAGGTTAGGGAAAACTTGTTTGCCCCCCTTTTAACGCTATTTCAGCTCTCAGGACAAGCACTGTGCTTAGATAAATCAAGGGCAGCAATGTCTGGGTTCATAATTCCCTCCTTAAGGCAATCACAATTATGATAATGGGTTCTATTCATGGGATTCCTGTGTTTTCAGGTATAAAATAGAGGCCCACAGCATCAGCAGCTTACATATGTATCAAAGCAAAAGCATGTTCAACTACAGAATGAGCAACTACAGTGCCATAACATGTAATGTTGATTTTTAAAAAAGGTTAATAGGTTTTTTGAAAGGAAATATAACTAGTTTAATAAGTTTCTCTTTAAGGACATCCCCTAAAAACCAGAGAAGCTTTCTCCAAGTGAAATTTAAAGTATAAAACAACAGACCCACATAAGAGATTAATTTTCAAAGCTCCATCCAAAACGTCTATTATTGATTTCCATGAGCAGCTTCCAAACTGGCCAGGATTATTTAACACATATGCTTTCTATTCTCACAGCAGGATCATGACACATCCACAAATAAATATTTTTAGCCAGGACAAAGCACCACACACTCACACCCAACTCGTCAGTCCCAGTGCCACCTCCTCGGCAGCAGCCTGGTGCTCTTATCTGGTGACAACTGACTCCTGGCTGGGTGAAATGGGCTTTTGGTTTTAATTGTAGTGACACTAAAAACAGGTGAACAGCGAGAAAAAGTGTGCTGTCTGAGGCATAGCAGACAGCTAATTATTGGGTGGGAGATTGATGGAAGCTGTTAAACACACTGAGAAACTTTTTAATTAAAGCTATGAGAAACATACCCCTTCTTCAAATTCTAAGGGAAAAATACTTGTCTGGGTTCTGGGTTGTGTGTTGTTGGTTGTTGTTTTTTGTTTGGATGGTGTTGGGTGGTTTGGGGTTTTATTTTCAGGGGGAGGGTGGCAGTGGGTTGAAATTTTATATAGTAAGAAGTCAACCCCCTTCTTTATTAGCTCCTGGTTTGGGTAATGAGCATATTAATGAGTTTTCTTGGCTTGGCAGTGAATGATTGTTTTTTAAAGTTGTAAGAGAGGCAGCTGGTAGCTGCTCTGCAGAGGGGAATTCATCTGTGCCTTACCCACAGCATCACATCCCTCTAGTGAGCACCAGCTCCAAACAAACACTACATCAAAGACTGAAGATAATTTGTGCTGCTTCATAACCTCAGTGTAAGTTTCCAGCAAATATTTTCGTAGAAAAGAACAGATGTTTCATAGTAGTTAGGCAGCCAGGTTTAGGAATTTGAGTTAAAAAAAAAAAAGTATGGGAATCAATGAACTCTCCATCATGATTATTTTATTATCTAGCTATACATTTGTATTTATATCTCTTCACAAGAGAATTTAGGCATTCCTTTTGAATACATATACGTATGTGAGTGCAAGTGTGATAATACATCTATTTGCACAAGAATCCGAGTGTGCAGTGTCTTGACAAACCTTTTAAATTTTAATGCTTGGTTTCATACTGACATTTTAGTTTCCTGTGAGAGATTCTGAACACGACAGGAATTTCAGCAGTGTAAAACTGCCAAAAGGATTTTACCTGCTTGAAAAAGAACTAATAGATCTATTATTGTCTAATAAACAATATGCCTGTACCCCAGACACCTCCTCTGAATGAAATGAAAGTCCCAGAGGACTCTGATTCAGCATCATTTTTAAATGAGATTTGCAATTCTTCTCATCAATTAATTTTTTCTTTTTAAGCAAGAGATATTTAATTGAATGTAATTAAATCACTACAATCAACACAGGTTTTAATAGCAAAGTGCTCCTTGATGAATTTCATAAAGTAGTGCTAGTGAAAAGCACGTGAGAAAAGCAATGGCCCCAGCTTTTGGGTGCACGTGGCAATTTCCTCGTCAGCAGCAATTTGGATAATATTCACGAACAACATTTTGATAGATTTGGTTTTTGTTGGGATTTATTTTATCTGCCTGGTTCAAATGAGACTGATATATATTAAAAATTCTTCTGATTAACATTACTGCGTGTATTTATGAGCAGCACCCTTGCAAACTCTTTTATTCTGACTTCAGCTGCAGAAGAGCCTTACTGACTTCTACTTTGATACTCAGTAATTGTCACCAAACGACTCATGTAATTTTCATTACACTAACTCGATAGGAATCATTTAATAGGCACAAATCTGTCCCCAGTTTTTAAAAGAGAGATGCAAAACCTTAATGCTGCTGTGGATTCATGTACATTAACACATCTCCACTTAGTGCCTGATTGGATGTTGTTTGAGGTCAGGGTTTATATTTGATGGAATCAGTGACATGCAACAGAAAAACCTGAGCATTTGCACAGAAATAAATTAGACTCCAATTTCAATAATCTAAACTTAAACCTGATTTCCAGAGCAATTCAGCACTTATGTTGTTTAATATCACTGCTCTTTGAAAGGTGACAATGGCTTTTTATCTGCTTTGCATATCTCTATCCTGCTAACTGCACATTTGGAATGTATGAATTTATTCCTTTCCAGACACCCAAGACAGCCTGCAAAGCCTGTATAAGTGTTCCTACTGAATTCTTATCCCTATGGATAGACCATCAATAGTTACAGGAACAAGACTGCCAGACTACATAATAATATAAGCTAGTCACCTTCAAAATATTTTGAGGTCAGCTCAAGAAATAACCAAAATCAGGGTTATCAGTCTGCAGCTTGGTAAATCACTTTTGGATTTCAGAAGCCTTCCTAAATATCAATATCTTGTAGCCAAGTCTGCCTTTACTTTTAAATTAATTTTAGCAAAAGCAGCCCTCCTGGTCTTGCTTCACCTTATTTTCCTTGTGGTAAATATTCACCAGAAGAGACCCCACAGGCACGAGGGCAAATCATGCAAGCTTGGAGAACACTGCCTGCTCTGAGGACAGTTACTGCCAGTAAATACCAGGTTAGTGAGCTTTGAACTGAGAGCTATATGCAATACACAGAAAGTTTAACTTCATATGACAAATTGCAGCACAGCAGCATATTTTCAACTAAATCACACCGTGGTCCTTCACACTATATCAACAAAACTCGAGAGAAGGATAACATTTGGGATTCTGCTCAGAACTCCCATCCTAGCTCTGTTTAGAGGTACTGTATAACAACTTTGAAACTACTCATCCATTCTCACCTTAAGGCAGTTTTCCTACAATGCTGTTTTTATGGTGGCACTAAAGTCTCCATGTACCAGCAGCTTCCACTAGTGTGGAAGTTTTATTATCAAGTGAAAAAAACGCTGAGACACAAAATTACTGTAGGTTTAGCACCTGCTAAATTGGCACTGCTGTATCTGAGGCACATCTGAGTCTATAGACTGGGGAAATTCAGAGTAGGGATATGACAGGTTTGATTGATTTAAGCACTAGGCTGATTTCAGCAGTGATAAACTGATCATAGTTTCCCTCTTTCCTTACCCAAGAATGCTTTTATTTTCTAAAATGACTTTCAGGTTATAACTTGGCTGCAAATGTGAGAACTCCAGAGCAATTTTACCCTTTGTTTCTCTTCAGTGGTAAAGCATCATTTCTTATGGGTCCTTTCCTAAATCTAACATCAGGTTATTCATGCAAGTATTTAATTTTGTTTACATGTTTTTTTTCCCTTTCAGTAAATTTATTAATTGTTGTGGCAGTTTCATAAATCAGACACTTCAAAGAGCATTTTTATTAATATGCCCTGAAAAAGGCCATGACATTTACAAAGAGAAGAGAAAAAGTTACACTTTCATTAATTTAATAGTTATTGCTGCCATCAGATGCTTAGAGAACCGTTTTTATCATAAGGATAAAATAAAAGATATTTCAACAAACTACATATAACCAGCTACTTTTAGAGATTTTGTGATTGTGTACAAAAACTCCATCAACTGCAATCACAGCAACATGTGGAAAACAGGGTATAATTTTTCAAAAATATCCTTGTAGACCAAGAATTCAAAATGTTCTCAAAAATATCCTTGTAGACCAAGAATTCAAAATATTTGTTATTTCTAAACTTAAAAAAAAAAAATCCAACAGCTTTACTTCATGATCAGATCAAAACTTCAGTTGGAATAAATTCCAAGAAAATAAAAAGTCCTGAATAATGAGATGATCGCAAAATGGAGCCACGTTGAACTGATTAAATCAGCATAATAAAGCACTGAAATATTCCTTTTCAAAGCTGAATTTCCCTTAAATGAGGTTAGCGGCACCATAAACAAAGATCCAGGAATTATCCCTAGAAAAAGAGCCCTAAGAAGGTGAAAAATGCTTTAAGAACGGGCATACAGCTCCTTCAGCTCAGTCCACGCAGCTGCAGACATCTGGTTGGGCTGGCTGCTACACTGACTCCTCACTCCCACCCAAACATCCCCAGATAATTCCTTAGACAGTCATTGAGCACAGGACCTTTGGAGCAGACTCGTGAGAAGGCTTAAGAGGATAAGAAAGCAGGACCCTCATTTTTTTAAAAAATAAACTTTCAGCTCCTTGAAACCATTTTACTACTTTATGCTAAAACCACTGGGAGAAGATGCTCAAGTAGTTCATTTGTAGAATCAAGCAGAAATTTAAAAAAAATAAACAACTAAAACATCCAGAGTGCAGAAAGATCTCTCAAACATTTATGTCAAATAGTGCCTGCTCCACACCTGTGTTTGACAGAGGGTCCTGGAAGTTTTGGAGTCTGCCTGGAGCAGAAAGTGTAATGAGGTAGGTGTTACCAGCACCTTTTTACAGCAGAACCATCTGCAGGCTGCCAGTGCAGACCCGGCTGGAGGAGAACAGCTTTGGAGCAGCAGGGTGTGATAAATAGATGCTATAATATTGACTTTTTGCAAATATTAAAATAAGTGATGTAACAGTGGCTCTGCCACAAATAGATGCTATATGTAAAATATGATATATAAGGTAGCGTTGTTGTGAGGATGTGGTTTTCTTAAATACTGTTTCATTTAACAAAAAAACTTAGAAATAGCTATGTTTATGAACTATTTGCCTGGATTCCATTCTGAATGGTTACTAGAAAAGGGTTTGAATATGATTCTGGGAACTGCTGGAAGCAAGATTCCATTCTGAGTGGTTACTCGAAAGAGTTTGAATTTGCAATCACCTGTGGGATCGATTCTGGGAATTACCAAAACAAGATTCCATTCTGAATTGTTACTGGAAAGGGTTTTGAATACGTATAATTGTTTATGAATATGCATAATTGTTGGTGAATATGTAATACTTCAGGTGTATAAAAAGGGCATTTTAGAGGCCACAGGTGTGCTCTTGGCTGAGCGCCAAAAGCACCCAGCACTGTGATTTTTGCTTTATCATCTTTGCCCCTTATTGTCCTTTATTAAACTTTTAAATCTTAACAGGAGAGTGAACTTCGTTTTTCACATGGGACACCCTGCCTATGGCCACGGAGTGCTCACATCCCTAAAACCCCCAGTGGCTCCCTGCTGGCATTAAACTGTTGTCGCTACTTTAATGATCAGAAATAGAAGGAACACCATGTGGGAAGCCTGCTGCACGGCAAAAGCCCGGAGCTGCACGTTAGTGCCAGGCGATAAATAAGGCTGCACCATAACCGGAGAATCGCCTTCCCTTAGCCTGCAGCCTCCGCGGAGCTGTTCCTGTAACCTGCACCACAGGGATTTACACAGACACACCCCAGGGTGGTTCTCTTGCCGTAACAAAGGCACTAAAACTTCCTCCTGCTGTCCCCTGGCTCGGGCGTTTATCCCAGACAAAGAGACATCGATCAAAATCCTGTAAAACCCATAAGACTGCAGACAGCAGGCACCATACCCATATAATTCTTCATAAGTGCCAAAGATGCCAAATCCCACCTAGCACAGTTCCAGCTCCGCTCTGAGACTAGCACGAGGCTGAGTGAGATGCATCTGCATTTTTTAAATTCCTGTTTTTTAAAACCAAACTGTACAGAAATCTTTTTCTGGCTTTATTAAATAAAATGTACTTGCAGGGAAAATAAAAGTACAGATGCGTCATTTGAATACACAAATACAGTTTCCACAGAGAACTGCGAATCAGGTTTCTTCTGCTGTTATAATTTACAATTACTTATCACGTTAGCTCCTAATTGTCTTTTCAGAGTGCACTCAATTACAAAATTAGAATCCTTATCTTCCTGTAACAGCCACCTTTCTAGACAGATCCACATAAAATGTGCAAATTGACTAGAAGAGTATTTTTCCTTATACTGTTCCTGTTCACCAAAAGGTGTCCTAAATCAAAGCCTAAATTGCTTTTGTTTTTCTGCTAAAGAAAGCAAACCAGCTGCTTTCTGGAAGTGGCTTGTTAGCCATTTGCTTATACAGAGAGCAGGTAGTGTCATGGATTAATTCTTTTACACAAAATCATAATTTTACTTTTTTTTCTTAAGACCAACCTGTGACAATAAGGCATTCTTAATATCCCCCTTTTTTACTGACAGCAATTATTCACTTCAAATGAAGGAGGAAGAAACAACCATTTCCTATTTCATCCTTTCCCTGGCTCTTTTTAAAAGCAGGGGGAAAGCCTTAATGTTTTTTTCAACCTCCCTGTTTTATGGATGTGGTCATCCACTTCAAAAGGGCTGAAACAATTAGTAAAAATCACTTCCAGCTTTGACTGAAGAATTAATAGATACTCCTCACATACCATTGACTCATTCTGAGCAGAAGGGTAAAACAAAAGCACACCAAAATCCCCTCCCATCTTTTGTACCAGGCTGTTTTCCCCAGCTAATCAAACAGGATGAAATGCAGAGCCGAGGCTGCCAAGGCCCAGGGCTGGATGCTTTGCAGCTTTAAACACGTCTCAAATACACTGGATGTATTGTGATCCACAAAATAAAATCTGAGCACCTTTCAAAGTGTGCCAGGATCAAATCTATGTTTCACCCAAAGCAGGAAAACTTTGACATTCGACAAATTCAAGTGGTAATAGCCTGTGAAAGAGGACAGTTAAATATTAATGCCTGTACAAATAACAGGCCTCTTTCATTTGGAGCGCCATTTATCTCCCTCTTCCATGCTCTCCTGAATGTATTTGCATTTTCTTCTTAGAGGAGACCTAAGTAAGGCTTTCCACTCCAACTCATAAAATGAGTCAGTACAGCCCAGTTTTTCACAACTCTACACTGACATACACCTGAACACTCAGGCACGAGGGGCTGGATGCCAGCACTGCATCAGGGCACGTGAAAGGAGCCTGCACACACCTGCAGATTCACACATCTGTTAAGTTTCCCTGATGTGGGAGCCCCTGTTCCTTGCTCAGGCTCTGTCCTGGACACAGCTCCCAAAGGGGAGATGCTCCTTGTCCTCCGAGGTGGCACAAGGCTGAACACACCCATGCACCAGCTGGATTAACAGCGTTAATCGTGGAACTGAGGCTGCACCGCTCCTGCTTGAAGTCATTTGTAGCCTCAGCCCAGTCCACAGAAGAAAATTCTGTTTCTATCAATGCCTGAAAGGAGCCTGCACAGAGACTTCCAAAGCACAGAGAGCTCCCATCTGACACCACAGTGCACAAAGGGTACTGTGTCCAGATTTAAGGTTTCGTCTCCAATTCCTCAACGTCTATTTTTGGTTGCTTATCTCAAAAGCTGCCCGTGGACAAACTCTTTTAGGAAAGATTAGAATGAAGACAGATGGGTTATTCATGAACCAGTTCAAAGTCACAGGGAGTGTCTTACTGGACTCCATGGTTTTAACAGCGAAGAAATGGTGGAAAGGGATTTTTAGGATGGTACACATGGATAAGAAGCATAAGTCTGTCAGTCTGCCATTGGGTAATGCAAGAAAGGCATGAGAAAGATGAGTGGAGCAGACAGCAGAACTGCAACTCTAAATGACAAGAAATAAATTGGAAAGAAGGAAAAATTCTAAAGTTTCAAGAGTCACATTTTTGATAGTGTTCAGATATGAACAGAACTCCCCAGGAAAGCCTGGAGTTATGTTTGGGCAACCCTTCATAACACACATTTAATCCACTTTCCAGCCTCTACTTTCCATGACATTTTTGCCATTTTGTAATTTCAAGGTAGCTGCATAATTTTGCATACATTTAAGGTAAGTGGTAAATCATTATTAATTCCATTAGTATTCTCAGTGCTAACAGTAACCATTATTAACCTATTTGACAATATTGCAGATTCCTTCAGCATTAATGTGATTGTAATATGTAAATCCATAGGAATTCAATTGTAAATTACCATTATTCAATGTACTTAGCTTCAATGCATAATTCTGCAATTTGTGCAGAAGGAAATTACATGTTGACTCATAAGACATAACTTTTCAGGGCTTCATAAAACCAAATGTGAACAATTTGTACCTATAATTATATTAAAATATAAGTGAAATATATAAGGCAGCGCCATTAAAGGAAATATACTGCTTATATCCTCAGCCATGCTGCTTAAAGGAAAATGTTTCATATTAAACCAGCTCTTTGCATCAGCTACTCACGTAACACAGATTTACTTAAAAGCCAGCAATATGTCAGCAGTAGTAAAGGCCTTAATCTGAAGCATTTTAAAGAGGAAGTTTTGACAACCTGTGTTTTAAACATATTACTTCTCAATCCAACACAAAAACCTTCAAGGGCCTGTTCCAAAGTCAGCCCCTGGCTTCAGGGTACTTTGGATGACATCCTGGCAAAATCCTTCCCTTGAGGGGAAGCCGTACAAGGAGCAGCTGAGGACACTTGGCCAGTTCAGCCTGGAGCAGACTGAGCTCAGACCCCTCTGTGGGCTGCAGCTCCAACCTCTGCTCCCTGTGACAGGACCCGAGGGAACGGCTGGAGCTGTGCCAGGGGAAGCCAGGCTGGCTATCAGGAAAAGGTTCTTCACCCAGAGGGTGTTTGGGCACCAGAACAGGCTCCCCTGGGAACAGGGAACAGTCACAGCACCAGCCTGGCAAAGCTCAGGGAATGTTTGGACAAAGCTCTCAGGCACAGGGTGGGATTGTTGGGGTGCCCGTGCGGGGCCAGGAGTTGGGCTCTGTGATCTTTGTGGGACCCTTTTGATTTTCACAGACAACACATCTTTCTTAAAGTCCAAGGGACTTCACAGTACTTGGGCCAGGACCTCAAGGAAGGAGAACAATTTGAACCCACTCTCACCCTGAAGTGGAGAGAGAACTTGCTCCACTCACTTAAGAGTTGATCCCATTATTTCTATGGGCTTTTTATGAAGCTACTGGAGGAAGTCAGACAATGCACGGCATCAAGATGTCAATCATGTTCAAGTAAGATTTCATTCTCTGCTCTCAGGAGCGTCATCGAGTTCAAACAGAGCTCTGCGAAATGATCAGAATTTTATCTACATGCTTTAAAGGGAGTGATCTTTTCAAGTTATTCACTTGAGTAATTTCATTGATGTTTAAATTTAATGGAATTGCTCACATATACATTGGAGGTTTGCAAGTTAGTAGACAGTAAAAAAAAAAAAAAAAAAAAA
>VXAD01004428.1:1071405-1174847 GCA_013399195.1 Dicrurus megarhynchus | reverse complement strand
AAAAAAAAAAAAAAAATATCCAAACTTTTATCAATGAAGTTCAGATAAGAACTTTGGAAAAGAAAAATTTTTGCTCCAGGCTGTGCAGTAACGTAAAATTGGGCTGAAAATTTCATGAGAAGAGGCTTTTATGATCTGCTCACTTTAGCCAGAAATACTGCAAGAACAATTTCTGATGATGAAGACTAGAGCTGCAATCTCAATATTCTGCTCTTTCGGGCACAAGGATTTGAAATTCTAGAAATAGAGAGAATTAGAAGGAAGATATTCTTGGATTTATCACCTCAGGATTTTTTAGGGCCAACTCATGAACCCATTCCAGATGGAAGTTAAATTTGCATCTGTCAATAACCAAGTTTCAGAATGTGGAACTGGCTTTCTCGGTTAAATAATCATTGAGCCAAGGAGGACTGAAGCCTGATCAGGTTCTTAACAGAAAATCACCATATTTCCTAGATAGTAATGTCCTATTAGCAATTTCTTCCTCTTCCTAGCATTCATTCAATTTCCCCGGTGTTCCTTCAAGCTCTCAGCAGCAGTTTTACTCAGTAAGATGGAGCACACAAACAAGTGGTGCATCTCTGAGGATACGTGCAACAGACCTTTGCCATCGAGGCTGAGGTCTGCAGGTGCTGGGACAGTCACGTTGTACCATCCCATCCCCCAGAAAAGGCTGGGGAGGGGAGAGGAGAGCCCAGCCCTGCAAGCACCGAGCCAGCCCTGCAGTGCTGGAATAACATCACAGCTCTCTCTCCTTCCATCCTCCTGCTGGCACTGCGTGCACACAGATCAATACCTGCACCCTACAGGTGACACAAATCCATGCTCTACCTTCCTGTCTCTGCCTCCAGCCCAGTGATTAAAGGAGAGCAGGGGCTAGGCAACCTGGCTACACAAAAAAGATATAATTGGGCTCAGGACATTGCTAAATTAATCTGGTGTTTCAGGGTAGCTTGCCTTGTGCTGCAGCAGATATTCAGCACCCTCACATTTTTTCAGTAGAATAGTAGCAAATGCCCAAAGTGCATTTTGCCTTTTCTGCAGCAATATTCTGCTTTACCCTTCTCTTTTCTTTTAAATGACTGCAGGGGCATCAGGTGTTCTTCAACCTTTATACCCAACAAAGCACCAAGCCCACAATTGGCTCAAAACCTTTCTGTTGTGCCTGCAGCTACAGCTGTCCAAGGGAGATTTTTGTCATTTTGGACTCAAGTTCTTTAAATTATTGATAGCAAAGACAGTCATACAATATTTAGTAGATTTAGCTACCTCCTGTGTAAAGTTTTAATCCTTCCTCCTCCATTTGTAGTGTACACACACAAGAAAAACCAAGCAGCTTAACATTTCTTTAGCTGCAAACTGTGTCTATTAGTTGGCATTGCTGCAGCCTTAAAGAGCAAGCATAGAGCTGTGCCACAGAGCTTCCTTAGGAAAAGGATGTGCTGAAGTTTGCTACCTACAGAACAGAACATTTGACACGTCTAAGAAACAGAAGGGTAAGAAATTCCTCAGAGAGAGAGGGGGAAGGATGATGCACCAGCTTCTGTGTTTCTGCTGATCACCTTTTGATAGCACATTGGTTTAGCTGTAGGACTGCAGGACTGAGAGCAGCAGCCCTCAAAATGGAATGGAAAACAGAAAGCGTTAAATCTCAGCGAATTCTCTGCAAGAATGTTAGAAAACTGGAAGCAGGGTAAGGCTGGATTGTAGATTATTCAACACGCACATTTTGCCACAGGGAATAATCTTCCCACAGAACTAGCAGCTCTTTTGGTTTTCTCTTCAACAGCCCCATTGGGAGGCTTTTAACATTGACTTCTTCCCCCTCCAAGAAGCAGTGCAAAGCTGGAGCAGTGGCGGCTGTTTGAGCCTGTTCCCTCTGACGTTAATGGTAAGCCCCACACCGCTTGCTCATGTCAACAGTTTTAAAATAAGGATCAGCCAGTGTTAAATACTGATCGCTGTGTAAACCTGAGAAAAATGTTAACATTCATAGGAAGCTGAGAGTAATGTTTATTTTTTCTACCTTATTAGGTTGCCCTTTCAACTTTGAGAATTTGTATTCACTGTTTATCTTTCTGGCTTGGCCAAAGCCTCTCTTTCCAGTTCCCTGGGAGAAATACATGTCACAAATTATCCTCACCTTCCCCCCCCATCTTTACCCATTCCTATTGTAAGTATTTTTGAAAAGAAAAAAAAAACCAGGACTCTGAGGCTGATAGATTTTGCAGAATGATCCTGCCACACTCGTCAGCACAGACTGCAGCTACCAAGCCCACTATTCACACAATTCAGCTGAAGACCACTACACTTAAATCTCCTCCCAATGTTAGGCCCATTTGGTTTTGAAAATGGCCAGATTTGATCACCTGGAATGGGCCAGGAAACTAGAGTCAGAGACAAGGACTCTTCCCTCCTGCTGCAAATCCACAGACTGCCTTCCTACAGCAGCAATGGTGGCCAGAGTCCACCTCCTCCCAAACATCTTCTGAAGGAAACTCTGCTGGAAGGGTGTTTGAGGCTGAAAAGGCAAAGGAAATGAACAAATGAAAAAACATCAAGGGTCTGATCCAGAAGACAGGAGCTGCTTTTGAACAAGAGGGAGACAGAAATAAATAATCCTTTGCACCATATTCATAGCAAAAGGACTTTCAGGTGTGACTCGCCTCTGGCAGTGCCTAAGTGGAGAAAAGGAAACAAGCTGGATATGAGGACCCAGAAACAAAGTGTGGAAAAAGGTAAAGTAGAAACCAAATGAATTTGGTTTACAGCTCTGCCAGGCTGAACTCAGCCATAACTATATACTTTTGCAAATAAAAGACAATGTAAAGGACAAGAAAGAGGGCTAAAATAATTCATCCATGCACATGAGTTAAACTGCTCCAGTGCTGCTTCTCTTCATTGGGACCAGTTGGACACATGTCCTTGCTGAAGCAAGCAGAGTCCAGCTCACTCCCACTGCTCTCCCTATGGTTCAAACATGCATAATACATGTGCCTCTGACAGCTTCTCCCAGTCACAGAACTGCGTGTCCTCATTTATTAGGACACAGAGGTTTGAGCTGGGACTGGGACTCAAAAGCCACAGGGTCCATGGCTAATTACCCTGTTAAAACAGACCCAAGAGTCCAAAGGAAGATTAACTTCTCTGCTTGAAATGAAGATCTGCTTGTAATTATCTTCAGTGTTGTTTCCTACTTCACTTGTTCATCTCCCAGTATATTTCCAGTATATTTTCAATTACATCCAAGAACTACAATAAAACAGCATTTTATTGCTAAGCCAAGCACTCCAAAATTAAGAATTGCCAGAATTAGAACTGCCCATTCAACTTCAATTTGGCCCCACTGTATATATGAATGGTTCTAATTGCATGATCACACAATATTTTATCCTCAGGACCCTTGATTAATTTGCATTCTGAACACACTGCTGGAGACTTCAGAGCTATTAAAAACAAAACAAAAAAAAAAAAGTAGTTTTTATATACCAGCTCACAGACAGTTCTAAAAAACACAAAAACCTACTTCAAGACAGTATTTAACCGCATGTTTCTAAATATTTGGGGAAAGAAGTGCAATAGTTGTGACTGCCACAAAGTAGTCACCCACGGATGTGAAAGAAGGCGAGAACAGGTAATTGATACAGTTCTGGCAACACCTACAGACTGTACAGCCCCACTTGATAAAGAACCATCTTGTGACAAGCCAGGAACTGACCCCTCTTCTTCATCTTCCAGCATAGGAGAGGGTTCCCCTGGAGCAAGGATCAAGTCAAAGGGAACAATTTCCCCATGCTATCACAAAGTGGATTCAGCTCCATACCAGTGGCTGTGCACAGCAGCCTCACACACAGAGCCCTACCCAGCAGCTCAGCCTGCAAGCTCCTCAGAAACAGAACCTGCAGGGTTTTCCAGGCTCTCTCAAACACCCATGGAACTGGGCCAGCCTATGAAACTTATGCCCAAAAGCCCTTTAATGGACCAGAGGGGTAGTTCTGGTGTGCAAAGGCTGCACTGTGGTTTCTAACAACTCATCCGTGTCATCTGCAGGCACGAGGGAGGTCCCTCTGTGTGCCCAGCCACGCCCCAAGCTGAACTCAACTGCACATCTTCCCCTTTTGGGGATTAGCTCTGGGCTGTCACAACGCTGCACACAGACTACAAAACCCTCTATCACCTTGTGCTATACTGATAAAGCCTGATAAAATTGGTTACTGATAAAAAGAAGTTATTTCTATGAAGTAACATTTTTAAGCCCTAACCATTTGATGTTTATTTCTCATTTTAAGCCAGCACATGCATTCATCGTAGCAGAAAAAAAGAAAACAGAACCAAATTGCATATACATCATCTTTTGTTTTCCATGGCGATGTGGCATAAACACTCGGACAGCTTGTATAATGACAATAAAAACCTTGAATGCAAGTTTCTCATACAGAGCTAATCCAAATGCCAGCTGGATCAATTACCACTGGCCACAAGAATTCTCTTGCTTAACTGCAAAGGAGTCCACACTGTTCCCTCTTGTGAAATAAGTCTTAGGCAGATATTTATAACCTGTGGCACACTGTCTACGTGCCTGGGAGCTTCTCAGTTTGTTTTACTGGCATTGTTAAATATAGTTTTCTCTGTTCATAAAACATCTGAAATAGATTCTCAGAAATATAAGTAAAGAGGGTAGAACTTTGTCATCTTTCCAGCCCACAAGGCACTCGTTTGCTCTTTATGTGGAGGAACACAAGAGGCTTACAATGAAAACAAACAGTGAAATTATACTGGAATTGCAACAAGGAATGTCAAGAGCAGCTAGTGCTAATGAGATAGGAATAGAAAGTTTTCCTAAGGTAACATCTAAACTCTTCTTATAAAATACATGAACTGCTATAAAATTGTATTCTTTAAGTATGTAATTAAACATATTTAAAAAGTAAAAAAAAAAACATGTTGAAAAGGTTGCAATAATGCAGATACACAAGCCACAAAAGTTCTACATTTAACCAACACTAACATGACTTTGGATTCTTTGGTCTGGTTGATTTGGTTAGGAATATTATAAAATAAATTTCATTCCATAATGCTCAAATAAGAGCTCTAAAATTCAGGAGAAAGTACAAGAGAGACCGGAACAGATTTCCATTTGGATACAATTCCAATTATATTCTTCTGGGCAGTTTCCTCCCTATTACTTTTAATTAGCTCCTCTGACACCATAAATCACACACAATAGTAAGGGTGGTTCGGGTTTTTTAGTTTTTTTTTCTCTAAAACATCCTTATTAAAAAACCCACCAAGTATGATGAACACACACTACTGACAACAGCTAAATGCTCCCAGGGCTGTGAACACGCTTCAGTTTTAGGACAACACAGGCAGACCAGGGGGGACTGAAAAGAAACAAAAAAAAAAGAAACAAAAACTACATCACAACCGACAGAAGCAAGCAGACAGATTCCTAGGAGCTGGTGTCTGCTCACCTGCTGCACAGCACCGGCCCACATCCCACCCCTGCAAACCAGGGACTCAGAGGGAACCCCCACATCCCACCCCTGCACACCAGGGACTGGGAGGGAACCCCCACATCCCACCCTTGCACACCAGGGACTCAGAGGGAACCCCCACATCCCACCCCTGCACACCAGGGACTGGGAGGGAACCCCCACATCCCACCCCTGCACACCAGGGACTCAGAGGGAACCCCCACATCCCACCCCTGCAAACCAGGGACTGGGAGGGAACCCCCACGTCCCACCCCTGCAAACCGGGGACTCAGAGGGAACCCCCACATCCCACCCCTGCAAACCGGGGACTCAGAGGGAACCCCCACATCCCACCCCTGCACACCGGGGACTGGGAGGGAACCCCCCCTAAATGAAGTGCTCTCAAAGGAAGCTGCTCCACTCCACACCCTAAAGCAACCTGTGAAGCTCTCTGCCTTACAAACAAAGGTGTGAGCGAGTAGCAGCAGCACTGTAAAGGTGGGCACTGATGAGTTTCTGATGTCAGCCCACCCTCCCCGCTCGGATTTGTGAGCATCTCACCCTCCAGCATTGCTCTAACATCACTGCTCTGTTGCTGAGTTTCAGCGAAATGACTTCAATGCCTTTCATTGCACCACAGATTTTCCTTTCTTTGGTTATTTATTACGGTACAACCCAAAACATATCAACACAAAAAATAATAGTTTTCAGGCTGCTCAAGTAAGCACTGATGGGTAATTAAAAGTACAGCTGCACTTGAAACAGCAGGTAACCAGGGAGGGAAGTAAGAAGTATACATTTAGTGGCTTCTGAGCTTGAGAGGTGGAGGCAAGATGAAAGAAAAATCTAATGTACTGCAATTATAAAACTATAACCTGTGAGCGAGCATCTTTTCTCTACTACTCTTAACTAAAACATTGCCTGATTAATTACACTGGTACCAGATGAGTAAAGTTCAGCTGCACTCCCTTCATACCTAGAGCACACAGCAGCTTGGGAATCACGTGAGGCTCTTTGATTGAATCAATACAAAGGTTAATGCCATCCTCAGGGAGTTTTGAGCACATTATCCACAGGAAAAATGATTCTGAACTGGCACATGACTCTCCCACCTTATTTTACTGGCTGTCTTAAACTGGATGACTAAAAGAAATAGTTCTAAGGAACTCTTCAGGTGAAACTATGCAGCATTTTATTTCTAACCAACCAGTGGCTGCTCTGACAAGAGCTGTTTTTCTCCTCCTTTCCCCCACCAGTGAAGCCACAGCTTTGCCCTTTGTTTTGAGTCAGGCCACTTACTCTCTGTGGCTCCCAGCAGTAAAGATTTTGGACACTAAAGCAGGAGGAAGATTAGTATTCCTGTATTTTGAAAGTTAAGGACTGCTGAGCAAAAAGGAAAAAAAAAAAAATCTACAGCTCCGATGTAAAACTTCCCTGGAGGGAAGAATTAAGAGGGAAATATGCTCCGATTCTCAGGACAGCAAGATTCCTAACCAATAGCCCAATTTCTTTGTTAATTTGAGATTAAGACAGGATTGATATAGCAGACAGCACTGGATACAGAGTTTTGAGCCTCTAATCACGAGCTACACCTGACTTGTTTCAGTTACTGGAATCCTCTGTATTTCAGGCACTCATTATTCCACGTACTGAGACGTTGGCAAGGCTGGCAGACCAACTCCCTGGCTGCTTTGTACCTAGAATTAAGTCATCGAATTTACATCACAAAGAATAAATGTGTTTTAAACAGTTTAATTCCTTCCCTCACTCTCTTAAGCAGCAGACAGCATGAGAAGCACCCACTGCAGCTCCTGCAATTGTTTGTGAAGACTGGAAAGGGAAAAAACATAAATCCACTAATTAACAGAGAAACAGCAAGACGTGGAATCTGGCCTCCTCTGCAGCCAATGGGGCACCCACCGAGTTCAACAATAGTTGTTGGAAAAAATGTTAATAGCTCCATGAGGGGTTTGGAGTGAGAAAACAAAGTCACTTGGCAGTTGGTTATAGTGGAACAGGATGATACATCAGTGAAACAGAGAACATTTACCTGGCACAAGAAGTTTTGGAGCAATAACTCTGCCATCAGTGTGAAGGCACAGTAAAGGTTAGTTTACCTTCATAGTCTTACTCTTTCAGAAAACATTTGGCAGGGAAAATCAGAGCTTAACTGTAGGAGTAAAGCCTTTAGATAAGCATTTCATCTCTGTGTTTTTAGCTTTATACAAAGGACAGAAGGTAAAAAACAACCCAGATAAAATCAGGGATCATCCTCAAGGGAAGCACTGTTCCACAAGCACATACCAAGGTGTGAGCAAACTTGCCCTTCTCCAACGTTCAGCCTCAGTCCCTAAAAACTCCAAAATATCAGCCCTCATCCCTTTTCTCTTTGCAGGGTGAAGGTGTTATCACAAGGGCAGCAGCAATTCCCTTACCTTTAGTAGACCAACCACTCCCAGCAACAGCACAAATCCACTTGCTCTGGTCCAAAGCAAGAGAGAAGAGTTTTACAAGAAGCCAGAGTGCTTCCTCCATTCCTCCCCAAGCAATCTGGTGCCTTTCTTGCCCTCAGCTCTTGCACAGCAGGTGTTTATAATCCACTCTGCTGATTAGCCTCCATCACAGATGTGCACGATCTCAGGGTTGCACCATTTCTCTTTACCTCCTCCCAGCTAGCAGTGATCAGTAGTTGATCATGCCCAGGTGAAGCAGATTCCCTACTCAGAAAGGCTTTTTCAGTTGTACCAGGTCCTATGGCAGTTCAATACCTCTTGCCAAATCCACAGGTTTACCTACAGCAGCAAAAACACCCTCCTGCCAACACAGGTGCCTTGTCAGAGCTTTTTCCAAGTGCCTGCAAACGTCTGGGTGGCTCTTCCTGGTTCTCAGTCCCTCCCTGCACAAGGGGAACAGCCCCTGCATGACCCCTAAATGTAAGTTTTAACACTGTGTTTCTTCTCAATACATGACATTTCTTTTCAGCGAGGAAAATTTGGGCTTCCCTCGAGTGCGTTCTCAGAGCTACAGAAAATAAAACATCTCCATCACTCCTGCTAATTACCTTCCTCCCTTATTGGGAACGGGACAATGTCAGCACAGCTGATGGCACTGTGCTGCTATATACGGGTGGGCTCTGTTCTCAAAAGCATGGCAACAATCAGAAATCTGGGAGACAAACACAATTTTTCCTTCCAAGACCTACAGCAGAGATTTTTTTCACATGACTCCTGTTGTGAATGACCCAGTCCTTCTTTCAATAGAGCCAATAGCAACATTTTTCCATAATATATGTGAGCAAGCCATAAATGATATGTAATTTATAGCTTGCTGTAATAAAACCCTAATGTTCAAATAGGCAGGAGGGTGCAAATTTTAAGACAGTATCACCAAAAAGGAACTGAGGCGAAGGAAACCTGCAGACCAAAGCCAAAGGCTTAGAAACTCTTAGATGTTGCCTAAAGATATTGTGCTGATCATTGTAGGATCTTCAACAGTGGTGAAATACCAGCATTGGGAGTGAAAACTTGCACAAGCCAACGAAACAGCAAAGGTGGAATTCAGATACTTGACCCCAAGAGTTTTCAGCCTTCACCCTAGGTTTGTCCTGAGATGTTTTCCTGAAGAAGGAAATAATCTGTCCAGCTGCACCACAGGATACAAATAGGAGGATGAAGTGGTAGAATAATAAAATATTGCAGATCCACTGACTCTGTCAGACACCAATTCTTAGTAAGGCAATTCAATAGTCATGAAAAGAACCATGATTAATAATTGATTTTTTTAACGTTTACTGTTAGACATTTTATTTGTGTTTCTGCAAATGCACCTGTTTTCTTTCAATATTTTGCCTCTGACAAGCTCCTTCATAAATATTTCTGCTTTGTGGTATAAAATATTTAAGCTCTTAATTAAACTGTCATTGAAGTTTTGTGGCAATAAATGCACTGAAATAAATGACAGCATTTAACAAAATGTGCACATTTTTATAGAGACGATCACTGCTGATGTTCACAGGGTAACGTGAGGGATGGTAGTGCCTTCGTGCTGCTCACAAGACTCTTTAATCACTGAGCTCTGAAGATTATTAGTTAAAAGCTGCTGATGGAAAAAGAGAAAAAGGGGAGAGGAGGAGGGAAAGGGGCTGACTGACATTCTGCACTGTGAATGTTCAAGCAGTTCTGAGCAGCAAAATGCTGCCCTGTATTACTCAGAAGACCCTTCCCCTTTGACCTTGGACTTTTTCACAGTCAAAGCCCTGGTTCTTTGCACAGTTATGTCTAATCTGTTTTAGAATTTGGAATTACATTTTTATGATCTACAAGGACCCTGGAGAAGTTAAATGTGATGGGAAATATTATTCCACTACTGAAGTTCTTGTCTATACATATAGAAATTTCTTCACATAAAGAAAAGACCCAAGAATTTTTTTATAAAAAGGTCTTGAAAAAGACAATATTTTCATAGCATATCGTTTATATACTGAAATTACTGAGCTGGCAAGTTTCTTTGAGGGGGACCAGCTGTCAGATATAGGTGCATTTTAGAAGGTACAAGGTAACCTTCTCTCAGCAATTCAAAGACAACTCTTAGGAGCAGAAGCACTAACCTTTGTATAAATTAAAAACATGATTTCACTTTCAATTAAGTATGTTCTATTTTTGAAACATACATGAGAACTCTTTAGAGTGAAATTGGTTGTGAATAGCTAAACTTTATGGATGGACAAAGACAAAAAGCAGCTGCAGTTTATACTTCTCAGGAAAACATACAGAGGGACAATATATGGTCCTGCTTCCCTAGGAATTCTTACTTCTGCTCTTCCAGCAGCACGAGACTGCTGCAAAGTTTTGCAGACATCAGGGAGAGGGGCTGGAGCTGCACTGCAGATGGGGAGGTGCTGGAAATTTGCACTCTGACAATTTTCTAGCCATATTATAACCAAAAAGAGAAAGAACTGCTTCCCATCCCTCAGCACTACTGGGACCATCCATCATAAAGCAGATTAGAAACCTTTAACCTTATGTTCCAGCCACTCTAAATATTTCCTAAGGCCATTTTATGTTGCTTTGTTTTATTCACTGGCAAGGTAATTAACAGCAAGGACAGGTACACACATGATCCTTTTTCTAATTCACACACTGCCCTAGAGACTGATGCCATAAACACCTCCTGTAAAGAATTAAGTGCCTTTGACTCCTCTGGTGCTGTGGAGCGTTCAGGCTGTGTGAGTGATGGCAGGCACTCCCCAGTCCCCGTGTCCCAAGGGCAGGGGTGTGATGGGAGAGCTGCTAAAGCTATTCCCAACCTGCACTGTACACCTGCTAACTTGCAGTTATTTTCATTGCTCTGCCTTTGTTTGGGGAAGAGGAAAGACAGCACTTTGAATCCAAAAGTGCAGACATGAAAGCAAATCAAGTCTGCTACAGTTACATCAAGGCTGAGCCATTCAGAATAGCACCCAGAGTGGGGGTAGAGACCTGATGAAGTGCAGCTGCCAGAGGCACTTTGTGCTCACTTGAGATAAATCTCACTGAAACATCCTGAAACATTACATCTGGCCAATGCTGCACAGTCCACCCCAGGACTGTTCTTCCAGCTGTGTGAGGGCAGAGAGTGTGTTCTGGAAGGTGTAGCTGCTCTGTGTGACAGCACAGCCCAGATCGAAGGAAACATGCAGGGAAGTTAGCAACGAAATTAAATCTAATAAATTTGGTCATAAATTAACCATTTCTTTCCTAGCAGACATTGAGGTTAAAGAATAAACCTCCAAATGCATAAGCTTAGCTTGCTCTCTCCCCACAGTGGCAGAGGAAAGCACTCACTCTCTTCTGGAACGTGGCCTTTTACATCTTCTCTCTCCCACAGGGCAACTTCCACGCTTTAGATGCAGTGCCAGCAGATACGTGCAAGCCAGTGCCACAAGGTTATACAATAATCTCATCCTTGTCAGCCCTAAAGTCAGCTCATATTGTCAGGACACTCTTGAAGGAGCAAGGTTGTCTTAGGAGACCAGAACTGAACATGTTCCAGTAGCAGGACTAATTAAGGCTGACGCTGATCTAGGCAGAATCCCCACAGACACTAAAGGTTTATTTACTCTTAATTTCTCAAAAGTTTCACTGAAAATCAAGATCCGAGTAACTGTTTTGGAGTCCACGAAGCCACAATGACATAGGGAAAGAATTCAGCCCATAAAGAATTAGGAGTTAGCATTTCTGGTTAATATTCAAGGAAAAATCCTCCTCATCTGACCTTCACTCGCTCCCACTGGTTTGTTCTAACAAGCACAGTTCCACTTTTCTTTGTCAGGAAAAAGAAACAAACGAACAAGCAAAAAAAAGAAAGTTGAAAAGACAACCCTCTCCAATTCTGCTTTTATGAGAAAATCTCTCACCAGCTAGTTCCCACTTGCGTGGTACACTAAGGTCCATCCTGGGAACACAAGATATTTAGATCACTTTAGGATTTAAGGGGCCCTCAGCTGGGGCAGGGTAAAGGTTGAAGTAATCTTCCAAAGCCCTTTCTAAGGATTAGATACTCGTTTTCTATTCCTGTTCTGCAGATAACCACAGCACAGTGACAGAAAAACCAGCACATGCTTGGCTGAACTTCTCATTAATAAGGCCAGTGTTATGTGGATGATCTTGCTCCCTTTCTCTCATGCTGAGAGGGAAGGACACCACAACAGACATCAAGAGATAAAATACTCCAACACTTCATAAAGCATAACAGCTTTTTTTTTTAATCAGTGACTGTCACTGGGCTATAAATCTATAAGGTTTGTACACAGGGCTGGCAGGAGTTTTGCTGTTCAGACACAGGCCTAAGATTGCAGCCCCACCACAAAGTGCCCGTGTGATGGGTGAAACACCAAACAAGTGTGTTTCATCTCCCCAAGGTACAAACAAAGCTTTGCACCTCTTTAATATCTAAGAGATTTCAAATTGCAGGGCAGGGATCTTGCTTTGGGTTTGTACAGTAACAACCATGATGGGCTTCTGCTGATGGCCTGAGTGCTGCCTCCATAAACACAATGACACTGCACAGACCTCACACAACTGGGACAGAGAGAGCCAGGGTTTGGTAATTCAGTATTTAATGTCCATTGCAGCACTAGGTGTTTATACATCTAAATCAACAACCAGGTTTTCTAAGGTGAGAAACAGCAAACAGCTGCTCTGGCTTTTAATTTTCAATGGAGTACATCACATCCAAAGACAACCAGCAGTACCAGGACTGAAATTGCAGCCTGGACCAGGAGGTAGGAACATTGCTGCATCTGGGGATTACTTACTTCTAGTCCTGCATGTCAGCAAGTGACTCACTCAGTTAAAAACATTTAACTCCCACAGATTTTAATAATTTAACATTCTCACATGCATTATGATTTTTTTGCTGCCTCAGTTACCTATGAAAATTACCAACACAAAAGCTGGAGACAAAAAGCAAGCTGAGGACTGTGAGGGACTCAGGTATTCTAAGAACAGAGATTGAGCAGCTGCCCATTAAAAAAAAGAGTTGTCAGTTCATTAAAATTGGCATCAAAGACATTGTCTAAGAGGAAAAAACAACATAAAATGGAAACCATGGCTCCACTTGTTATGAAACAGAACAAATAGATCATGCTGTGTTAAGTGAAGCATTATCTTGCACTGCTTTGCATGGGTTATAATTGTGATTTTGAAATAATGCATTAAGTACTACAAATACTTAATAATTCCAGTGGATAGGAAATATTTTTACTGTTTCCTGTCATTTTACTTAGTGCTTCCCCCTGCTAGGCAGCAGAGTATGTGTAGGAGGTAGCCATCCCCATAAATAAATATTTGCTTTTAATTAAATCCTTCCTCTGCACTTTTTTTCAGGACCAGGCAGGATAAGGCTCTCAAAAAATGCCTGTGCAGGCCATGCAGTGAGGAAGCAGGATTTATACCACATAGCAGAGGGGATAAATCAAGCTCATGAAACATGTTATTTCCCACTGTGATGTTACACATACTGCTTTTGAGAAGCAGCAGGAGCTTTCCTTTCCCCATACAGCTTCTTTCAATATACAAGAAAATGGTTTAAAAGCCTGAGAAGGCACTAAGAATTTTTTAAGAAACTAATACTGTAAAAGTATTTTGAAGAGGAAACTGGAAGAGGAGTATCTGGCAATAAAAATGTCTCCTTGTTAAACATGAGAACTTCAGCTGCCAAAATTGTCCTTTGCTAGTCTCACCACCAAGAAATACTCTTCCCAGTGTAACCTGTGGTACTCCAAAGTAGATATATCCCAACTTTGATACAGATTTTTCTCCTGGGAAATCTATTTCCTGAAATAAAAATCCCAGCATGGTGACAGTGGGTGTTTCTCCCAGTGAGCCCGTGACAGAGCGATGCCATCCGAGCCAGGCACCCCTCCCAGCAGAGGTGACAGGAGCTCCTCTCACCTACAGAGATCACCTTCATGGTTTTGCAGAGGAAGCCAATATTTCTGTCTCTTTAGTTTCCACTAGCTGAGCTTGCTGGGAAAAACACCTTGTTCTGCAGACACCTTTTTGTGCTGGGAAGGTTCTAGAAAGCAGCTGAATCTCCTCAGCTGTGATTTGCCTGCTGCACTTGCAGCATCCTTTGTGCAGAGCTTTCCCAGCAAACAGGACACAGCCTGGATAGCAGGCAGCCCCTTCTCTGGTGGCTGTGTTCTACTGCTTCTCTCACATTTGCCAGCCCTACCACAGCAGGAGACTCAGAACACCAGCCCCAGACAGGCAACACAAAAAGAACTCCCTGCACTCCCTGCTAGACCAGGAGTGCTGACACAAAAGATCTCTGAGCCACAAGACCAGGTGGGAGATTTCCTTAAAATGCCAAGACCTCTCAGGAGCCTGAGGAGCTTCTCGATGGGATTTGTTATGTCTTTGCAATCATCTGCTCTTTTCATCTCAATATGATTTGTTTAAATAAACAACCAGCATGGCTTCAAGTGCCATTTCATCCAATACATGTGCCTCTAGACAGATGAAGAGGCAGGAAAGACAATAACAGAAAACTGATGAGGAGAGAAGAAAATAATAAATAAGACCAAAGGAAAGAATGAGCACCCTTAGGGTTCGAGTCAGCATCCAGCTGAGAGGTCTGTGAGTACAGAAAAGATTATTTACATTGAACTATGAATTTTGAAAGTAATATTATATAAGCCTTCCAGCTTTAACAATTAAAGAGAAAAGTAATTATAAGAATTACCCAAATGTTAAATGGTTCAAAAAGAGCTGAAATATTTCTGTCTCCCTGGTGGAATGTTTTGCAAGACCAAAAGAACAAGTTTCCAAAAGACGGGGGGGAGGGGATGTGGGGGGTTATGATTCATTTTCAAATGCAAATATTTTAATAGGTTTCTTTTAATATATATGTTAATGAGCTTATAGATGAGACACAAACCACAGGCCAAGTAAGCAGATGTCTTGTCAACAAGGTCTAGAATTTAGAATCATTAGGGCTCTTTTAAGAAACATACTTACTCTGACATAAAACTGAAGCATATTATAATATTTCAAATTCACACTGCTCTGTGTGACATTTTTTCCTCATTAAAATGAAGAATGACACAGCCAGAGAGAGGCCCATCTTCCCTGCTTTGTATTTGTAGTTCAAACGATGTCTCTAGCAAATTGTCCCAGAGAGACAAAATATTAAGCACCTTGAGTGCTGTTCTGCATGCAATTAATTTCACAGCCTTTGGAAGTTTTTTATGTGTTGTGGTGACCAGTGAAATAATAATTAGTTGCTGCTCATTGTTCCCATCTTGTTCACTCTCTTTCTGCAACCTGTCAAATCCTGTTTAACTGTGCTTGTTTTTCTAGGTGTCAGTTCTTTTACACTGCTCAGCTTTCATGATGAAATTCCTGATCTTCTTGTTCGCCCTTCAACTTTGAAAAGCAAAGAACCAGACAGACCTGAGGAAACTCAGTGAAGAGTAACGAGCAGGGTGTTTCTGAGTCCACAGCAAGTAAACTACAAATGAGATCATCAAATAAATACCATAAAATTTAGGTCTAGCTCCTGACTTAATTGCCTGTTGGACTGAGCTTTTGTCAATCCACTGAAATCAGTAGAAGTTTTCCTACTGCCCTAAGAGAATTTCTAGCAAACCTTGAATTAAGTCCTCATTCAAACACAATTCCTTTGGAGCACACACACGTACATCCAAAGGCAACTTCCATCCTTTGACTCTTGTAGTGAAATTTATACCAAAAAAACAGCACTCATACAGAATCTGTTTCTTGTGACATGGTTATTTTTCCTAAAATTTCCACAATTAAAGTGGAAGAGTGTCAAAAACACCACCACTGGTACAAACAGAGGAATCTGCAACATGAAATAAGCTTTCAGCACAGAGACTTTGACCACCAAAGTACTGTGCAGATATCCTGCATATTAACTAGTTGCAGAAAAGAGAAGGGAAAAAACCAAAACCGCAATGGAATTCTAACATTTTAAAGGGAAAACAAAGGGGGAAAGCACAGCACAAAAATTCAGCATCTAGAAACACTGAAAATTTTCTCTGCATTCCTCAGAAATCAATCACAAAAAGCACTTTTTCAAATGACCCCATCTCACTCCTGCCTTCTCTGCCCAGTGGATGCAGCGCACTCAGATTGACTCAGACACTGCAAAGGCAGTGGGCACCTGTGCTGTGGGAGGAGCAGAAGCTCTCCCAGCTCTCTGCAGGTCAGGCTGAGCCCAAACTCTGGATCAGTTCTCACGGGGTAGACAAGCACAGTGTGTGATGCCACAGAAAAGAGGGCACACTCCAGGGAAGCCTGGGTGGATGGGATCTGTTTCTAACACGTGGTCTCCATTTTCCTGCAGCATTGAATGACCTCTCAACAGTAACAGAGCAACAGCACTGAGGCAAACTTATCACAGCCCTTATTGAAACCAAAGCAGTGCTTCCATGACACTTTAAGAACATTTCATCCCTTTCCCACCATTCATTTGCTACCTTGATATGGGAAAAAATGACTCCTTGCTTGTCAATTTGAAATGCAAACGCACTTACTCATCTGGGGTTAGCTTTGACTGTGCTGTGGAACCATTTCATCACTCCAGAGCCCAGCAAGTGTGAGATTCCACGTGGAGCAAAAGGATACCTGGTTTGGGGAATAGCCCACACTGCTGTGCCTTCCTACAGCAAAGACTTTTTAATATGGATGTACACTAAAACAGGTTACGAAAAACCTTCAGGAAAACATGTAGAAGTCGTAGTAAATATCAAATTGAATAAAAACACAATGAATCTCTAACCTGAAATCCTGCACAGAGGACTTACACACCATAAATCCTCATTAATGAATGGCTATCATTTTCCACTCATTCTGATGAAGTTCATCTGGAAATCACAGGACTTTGCAACCCTAACACAGTTAAAGGTTGCACATCTGCCATAAGTCCATAGAGGGACAAAACTGAGCTGAAATTCAGACTGGAAGGAGCTTGGACCTGTTATTAAAGGAATGGAAATGAAAGAGCTAGGGCTAAATTAGAAACTAAAATTTCTTAGAATCTTTTCCTGAATAATTTCCCCATTTGCTGTGAAGCCCTTGATCTGATCCCACTGTTCCATTTTGGTGCTCATCTCGAATTATGGTGATGGCCATGGCTGGGACTTTCAAAGGAACACAACCTTCCAGTGAGCACTGACACCCACTGCAACTGAGGCCTTTTTGTCTTGTGCCAGATCTTAAGATCTTTGTCTCTTTTTGACAGACAGGACTGGATTGCTGCTGGACAGGGTCACAGCAGCTCCTGTGCCCGGGAGCACACCAGACAAGACAGAGACAGGTCATTATTTGAAGGGAAATGCAATGTCTTGCCAAGTTCACATCAGCCAAGGTTTTTACAAAGAGTTTTGTACTCGAGTCTGTTGCATCCTAATCTATTGTGTTGGTTCAAATTAAAATAATACATCAGTTCTGGGTAGAGGTAGGGAAATTACACAGACAAAGTGCAATATTTAGGCTGAAAATTAGAGGGGTGCCTAGAAGGAATATTCAGAATAACCAATAACAGCAACTGGAGGAAAACAATCCAGCTACAGACCAGTGTGTAAAAATTAGACCTTTGTTTCAACAAATACTGGAACTTTTAACCATGTTTCATTACAAAGTTCACAGCCTCACAAAACTGAAGTGCTGCTTTTAATGAAAAGCCTTAAAGCTTTTAAAAATCTTTTCCCCCATACAACTCAGCCAAAACCATTTTGAAATCATTTTTGTTTTCCTCCAAGCTTCAGTTTTTGATGAATAAATGGCAAAATATGACTGAAAGGAACAGACATATCCGTAAACCAGGCATGTTGGTTTCAACACAACTTAAAGGTCTTTGAATTCTCAAAAAATCTATTAAAACAATAGCCTGTCTGGACTTCAAGTGCAATGCAGAGAGATAAAAATAAAAATGAAGGGGGTCAGAAGAGAGAAGAAAAATAATCCAGTCTGTTTGCCAAACTTACATAGCAGAAAAATTTTACAAGCACTTAATAGTTTCCTAAATTCCAGCTGAAAATACATATTTTATCATATTTCTGAAGTATTGTCCTTTCAAATTTTTCTTTTTTGTGTATGAGTTCTGTCCTTGGTGAGTGAAAATTGTTTCCTGCATCAAATACTGGCTAACACCCTTACATTTCAAGGTGAATGTGACTGATTTCAAAACTGTATTATTCTTCAACACAGTACTGAGGTTCAGTGGAATAAAATGCTTGCTATAAACTTTCCATAATAAAATTAACTGTCCAAAGTCCAAGTTCTCTGTAGGATGACTTGGTTTAACATCCATGAAACTTTCAGGGAGTTGTGTTTTTCATGTATAAATGTTAATATCGGGTTTATTTATTTAATTCTGCAAATGCTTACACTCCTGTGAAAGCAAATTATTCTCTCACAGGGCCAGAACACAGAGTAATACACCTAAGGAAGAAAGGCTGGTCCAGCTAAGCTCGGTTTTGTTCTTGTGGGTTTGTTTCAGCTGTAATTCAGTGAATAAAATATTCTGGGCCATATTGGCTCACGTACAAACAGCAGGTTAATGACCTCTCCAACAATGAACAATCCACCCCCAGCCTGAGCAATGACCTCCACAACACATCCTCTTAGCTCAAGAAGAGCCAGGAGCTCACAGAGAGAACCAAAGTTGCAGCAAAGCCCAACAGCAGACAATATGGGATGAGATTGTCTTGGGCCATACAAGATCAGCCCACATTATTTAATTTACATTCGTGGCCAACATGGCACCACTTCACTCTCTACATGAACCTTACTGAGCAGTTTTTGCCTCTGGAAAGCTTTAATGACCTTTTAGGAAAAATGGCTTTGCTTTAAGGTTTATTCCCAGCATATGGAACGTGGAGAACCCATGAAATGGACGGGCTGTGCCATGGGGATGGAGAGGAGGTTGCTGAACTGGGAACAGGTGTGTGTACCTCAGAGCACTGAGCATAAGGACACCAGTAACAGTTCCAGGGGTTTCCATATCAGCAGTCTGTCCAATATCAAAAATAGAAGAGATTCATACTTAAAAATTAACCTCTGTCATTTTAAAAAGTAAGTGTATTTGGGTCAGCCCTTGATTTGGGTTGATCTCTTGTGGGAAAGCTAAAGAAGTTCAGGAAAGACAAATTATTTCTCCAATACTTTCCCTCATGTAAAAAAACCAATACAAAACAAAACCAAACCAAAAACAAGCCCGCTGTGTGAATTTGGGCTATTTCCCAAGAAGATAAGAAGAATACACACTGAAGAGACACAAACAAGTGTTTCCTGGGTGGCTCTGCAATTACACCAGACAGACCTGGCTTTCAGAGGGGTTTGATGCAGTGGTTTTGTATTCCAACTGCAACAGCTGAGTGCCATCCAAAACATAACTGAGCTGAAAGAGGTAGAAAAACAAAAGCGTCTCCTTTGTCCCAGATGAATTCAACTTCGTTAGTTTTGGCAGCTTTTCAAAGATCAGAAAAAAAAATATTTGTTTGATCTTTCCCTTCTTTCCACTTAAGGTCAATGATTGAAACAGGATCGGCTCAGTGACTACACCTCCAGTTCACAGGCTGTTGGATAAACATTCTAAGTACCATTTTGACAGCTGTGGAAAAAAAAAAAAAAAAAAACACCAAGATTTTTTATAACAGCTTTAGAGAAAGGGGAAGACTGCTGCTTTCTGAGGTAGTTAAAAGCCCAGGCCATGAGGCAGAACAATTCTGTTCTAACCTTCTCCCTGCAATAGGCCTACTTGTTGTCAGCCAGCAAGTCATTCCCACTAAAAATTTCAGAGAAATATGTCACAAACTTGACACAAAAACCAAGTTCAGTTCTCAGAAAGTCAAACCGTGTGCACAATAGCTTCGGATCAGCAGCTTTCCCTGGTGGCAGAAACGAATAGAAATAATAAAAAGCGGTTCTTCATGAAATAAACAACCAGTCTTGTCTCAAAAGTTGCATCTGACATGCCTTGTCCTGCCATTAAAGGTGTAATTTTCAGAGTCCAGACAGATACATCAGTCCTTGAGGTGCATTGGGTTTTCAATTCCTGTCTGCATCACTGCTGCTAAAAAAAAAGCTAAATCCTGAAGAAGATGTACATTCAGATACTGTGTAGATTGAAGAGAATATCCACCTGTTTCAAACCCTATTTGAGTAATTCTCCAGAAACACTTAAGCAGACAGCACTGTGGACTGGGAAAAACATTCTGTTATCAACTTGGGAGATTTAAGGATTAGCCCGAATCCTCTAAGAGTCTTTAAAAACAAAAACAACTTTCCCTCTGCTCTTGTAATGGACTAATTCCATTCAGAAAAATCTTTTGCTCAAAAGAAAGATAATCTTTCTTTCAGGAAAAAAAAAATGAAAAGAACTGTAGGATTTATTTCCATTACTGATTCATTGTAAAAGAGTTCTGTGCTAATTACCACTATGAATAAACTTTTTGGATACATTGCAACCAGTATCCCTTTCCTCAATCCCAAAGTTGCCTCCTTTCTGAGCACAGGAAAGTCCAGCCTTGTCTACAAGGAGCTCCATGGCTTCCATTCAATTTCAGAACAGAGGGAAATGGAATTTTCTGTGGATTAATAAAAAAGAGCCAGAGGGTTGTCCCAGGTCAGTTTAAAACAATGAAGTTGTGCATCCTTGCTGTGCTGTCACACCTTACAGTGATGCCCATCAAAACCAGAGAGGATGTGGAAGTCACAGCGGAATATCTGAGTTTTTCCTTTTTTTTGTGAAGGACTAATTTGAACTCACAGAGGTTTATCCTACTATTTTAATAAAGTTGAGAGAAATAAACAAGCAAAAACACTCTCCAAAAATGAATCTGTTTTCTGAACTTTGCTTTGTTCAGAAGAGAAAATGAAAAAAAAACAGCCTAGAGAGTGTTTAATTATTTTTGCCTGTTCTTAAGAAAATAGACGCTAACACAGTAACCAAGAAGAATACAAATTCCTAAGTACTTCTGCTTTCAAAGAGAAAGCACAAATATTTAAAGAACAGCAGCCTCAGTGAAAACCTTTAAATTATTTGGAGGATCTTAAGAGACTGCATTCTGCAGCATAATAAAGGCAAACTAGTCAAAATATATGCAAATAATATTAATGTCCCCTTAAGATGTTCTAAATTTTGGCACTGATTACTTACTCTGCATTTGTATATCTTTATGACTTCTCATACACGGCGGGATTTCACTGAGATGAAACTAGTTTTCTATCCAATTGAATTTTTAATCATAGGAAGTTATTGGTATTTGTAATCATTAATCTTTATCACTCACAGTCTTTAAACGATCATTTTAAACTTGCTGATTAGATGAAGACTACAGAACCCATTATGATGTGTCAAGACTAATTGTTAAAAGATAGATAAAATAATTACTCTTATTCTTTGTGACTAAATATCACATTTAGAGTATGAAAAGAACCTTCACTCTCCAGTTTAACAGCTATTAGAGCACAGGCTGGGGGATGAACCACACGTGAATTACATCCCTGGCGAAGCTGCTGTCGCCTGACTGGATTTGCCCAAGATCACCTGGATCAAAACCTCCAAGTTTAGCCACGGATTCCGTGGTTCACGAGATGACTGGCAAGGAAGAAATTGTCAACCTCAGTGCCCCAGCCTTGTAAGCTGTCAGTACCATACGGATCAGCGCCATTCCCAGTAGCCAATGTGAGACCAACCACAGGGCCGCACTCAGATTTCAATTTTTGTTTCTCTGTCACTGGAGAAGAACAAGTACAGATCCCTGGGGAAGCTTTTTTTAACCTGCAGCCCCAGGTTTTGGCTCCTTGAACAGATTACTTGGCCGTACTGGAATAAAGGATGGCACAGCTAAGGAGGGACTCCAGTTTCATGTCCCTTCTATGTCCTTGGCTTATTGCACAACGGGTTGGGGATTGCATGGAGCTTTTATTTCGCTGGATAAATGGAAGCTATTAACAAGGTCCTTGTAGTGGAACATTTAGGAAACATCATGGGCTCTTCATTAGTGTAAATGCCAATATATAGCACAGCCACTAATGTGAAAGAGCCAAAAACTTTTAGTAAGAAAGATGGAGGGAAAGGAGAGAATCAATTTTTTTTCTGCTTCATTTAATTTAAACATTTTACATCTCTCATTTGTGAAGGGAATACTAATTGAAAAACCTCAGCATTAAGCTGTACACATAGATCAGTCAAGTAAACTGCATGCTCATTTACACTTTGTTTATAAGTTCTTTTGTGAAGCCAGAACTTATGGATGTCTCTGAAGAAGCCGTTTGGGATAAGTCCACACTCGGTGTTCCCTGTTTGTGTGATTCACAAAGGACAAGTTTGTCCTTTCACCCACAGGAATGGAAATACAGAGCAACACCAGCAAGGTTAACATGGAAAGATAGTTTTAGTCATAGTCTGCATATTTGGGTTCAGTTTTCTCATAGTTGGCACAACTGCAGGGTGCAGCAGAAAATACTCAAGAACTAAGCAGAACTTGCTAAGATTGATCAAATTCACTTTTGTGTTCCTTCAATGAATATTATGGATGGCAGAGAGATTTTTGTCTCTTCTAAAGGAACTATTGCAGTGCCAAGCCCCTTGAGGGCAAAGCTGCCTAGAGAATACAGCTCCTGCACTGGGATTTAACATCTTCCCAAGTGCCAAATATTCAAGGGTCCTACAGCTGATGTTGGCCCACTTGTGAGCAGCACAGACACTCTCAATAAATACATAGTGCCTACACCACTGAACTTTGCTTGCTCTGTCATTTATCCATCTTTTCTTGGATGGAATTGCTTCCCAAATATTTAACCTTGGGTGTTTCTTGGGGCCAAATTGTACTCAGATCAGTGACATTCACATCTTCCATAATCGAACTCTCCTATTTGCAGACAGCTGGCCAAAGTTTACACAATTAAATGGTAGCTGAGCAGTGCAGAATAACTTTGTAAGGCCCCATACAACAAAGAATGTCTCTCTCCATGGTAAATAACTCAATTGATTTCTCATGGCCAAGACAATACCTTGAGTTTAGTTAAGTAAAATATTTTTCTTAAACAGTTGTACTTTTTTCTTTATGCTGTATTTTAAATTGGGAGGGAGTGGCACTTGTCTTTATTCAGGAACCATGTAGATAATCTAAAATAAATACATAAATGAAGTATTTTTCCCTAAGAAAAACAATATCCATGTAAAACTTCCCTTATGTTCCCTTTCACTTCTGTTCTAGTGCAGAAGTTCAACAAGTTTATTCCATGGTATGAATACAGGACTAACGCCAATGGCACATAACTCACAGACCCATTTCATCAGCTAATAATCATTATTTTTGGATTGCTTTGACAGCAAACTTGATAACAACAACACTGCAGAGGTTAAGGAAAATAAATATTTTCCACATTCTTTTTTGGGTCAATTTCATTTTTTAAAAAAACAAAAAAATTAAAAATTTATACTGAGTGCTCTCTCCTGAATCTCTGTCCACAGGGCACTGGTTTTCCCAGCTTGCTAAGGGTGAGATCAGTGCTTTTAATCAAGGGACAGACTGAACATTGTAACCCACTGCAGAATGAAAGACTTTTACTGGGAAGCAGCTGCATTTTGGAGCAGTTAGGAAAACTGCATCCCAGTTTGGGACACAAAAACTCAAGCAAATATTGGTTTATGAAATCAGAATCTGTTGTTGTTGTTGCTGTTAACTTGGTTTGGATTAGGACTTTATCTCACATATGGTGTGCCCTTAGAAGAGGCTTCTGAAGATGAGCAAATATTTTGAGACCTCTCCCCATCCATTGCAGGAACCTCCTAGAATGAGAATCTTGTCTCTAGGAAACATTCAAAGAGATATTATCAAAATTACCGGCCCTAGCTCTAAGAAAAAGGAAACAAAGCAATGAGAAACATAGATAAAGATTTTCTTAACCTTGAGATTTCCCTCACCAAGCCATATGCTGCAGTTTCTCAAAGGGTATTGCTGCAGCACAGGGAGAACAATGAGTATTAGTTGAATAATCAGGATAGATTATCAAAATATATAAAATCAAAGTCTGTACCCTACAGCAAGTCATAAAGCAAAGCAGCCATCTGGAGCTCAAGGAATGTTTCTAGCTTTGTCAATAAGACTTTGTTATAAACAGACAATATAGGCTGCTAATTAAAAAAGCCACAGCTAAGCATTCTCCCTCTCTCCAGGGATTATTTCCCATAAATGCTTTAACATCCATAATTGTGATCTCCATAATGACATCTTTAAACCTCTGGGGCTACAGGAGACTGACCACAGGGACTTTGATTTCCCTTGTTCACATCCAGTGTCGAGATCAAGTCCAAACCAACAAGCACTAAAAAGTGGGCATCCAGTCCTTGCCCAGTTCTTGTTTTGTTGCCAGTTTCAGGAACCTTCTACATGGCATTATGAAAACCAAAAACCACAGCAAATCAACTGGAAATTCTGACATCATTCTGAGATTCTCAATCCCTGTGATTTCGACATAATGCAAGGACAAAAGGAGTTTGTTGTTCTCTGCATAAAGGATACACAGAGAGAAAGGTACTGAAAAGTAAAAAAAATTTAAAAATTAAAAAACTGTCAAATTATTTTCCATTTTCATTTAGAAGGAAGAAAGATGGCACACTTTTTTTTATTTTTTACCTAAGTGGGAAGTTTTGCTTCTGTTTTTACTGATAATGCTGAAGTTTTATGTTTAACTTCTGATCAGGAATAGACTTTCAAGAACTACATAATCCTACATAAGCATGCTTTGTGTGTTGCATTTAGAGCTTTCAGTATGAGCAATCATCTTCATAAAAATGTACACAAAGAATCAGGCCAGAATCTTTGCTCTTCTGGCTGATGTTAAGCTTATGAGTACCTTTCATGTTCTTCCAGACAAGCTTCTTATCAGAACTTCCCTAGACAAATGTTTCCTCTCTTAGCCAAAAAACCTTTAATATTTACTTTCCATTCAGCTTCCTACTCTCCTCTACAATATATGTACCTCCAAGAACCTCAAAAGTTCTGTATTTTTTCAGCTGAAGCATTTTTAAAACAGCCTGTGCTGGAACAACCATTTTTCTATGTCCCAAAGCAGTCACTGGCTGACCTGAACTCAAAAGGCCTGAATAAGAAATTCATATTTAGTCTGTCTTTAATCAGCAGGTTCTACAGCCTGGAAAGATAGTACAGGCCCAAGAAGTCGATCTGAAAGTGGCTGCACCAGAAGACCACAAATCTGTATTCTATACTGATATGGGAGATTATCACAGAAAATTCAGGGTTTAGTGGTCACTAACTTTAGAAGCTGGCTTTTGTTTCTTGTCCCTTCCAAATGCCAAAAGACAGACTTCCTAAACTCAATAGAAGACGAAGAAACATAATCATGGTAGCACAAGGAACCACATATTCTTTTTACATTAGAAAATTCACAGTGTTACTGAAAGCACTTGAGATTTTCTCACTGCTTAGACTCTCTGTATCTCCAGACCCCCCTAAAGCCATGCATGTCCCTCTCACACAGTGTGTGCTCACAGAGTTACTCCTCAGGGCAGTAAGCACACTGGAGCATGTTACAGAGCAGTGTTTCTCTCCCAAGCCAGCTTTAAAAAAACAAATCACAGTGGGCTGAACATGGCATGGACCCAGAGATACCTTTGTTCTCTCTCCTAGATGCAGCAGCACAACAAAAGAGAGATGCAGCAGAGACAGATCTGGGACCACTCAAAACCATCTCAGAGGTGGCTTACAATTTTCCTTGTTTTCCACCGAAAGATCTCAGACAGAAGAGGAATTCTGAAGGGCCAGACCCATTTTTCCCAGTGTGCACACAGAAGAGGAGGCACATATTTGCAAGATACAGGCATATACTAATTTATGCACATATATTTCTTCATTTTTCTAACCCAGAAGGTGCAACTCCATTCCTCCTCTCTATCCCAGCCCCCTCCACCAAGACAAGCCCCAGCACAAAGGGCAGCTTTTCTCACAGTGTGGTGAACGTTTGGGGTGATCAGAAGGGCTGTGCACAGAGACTTCCACACACACAGGCTCTTCATGATGTGTTCAAGTTTCCAGTTCAGGCACTAGTTTTAAAAAAAACCTGCTTTGTTTCACATGATGGAAGGTGCCCTACTTACTGAGAAGACAGGTTACTTTTGCTCTTTTGATTTCCTGCTGGCCAGGATGTACAGATGGGTTAAAAATAAAACAAGAAGAGAGAGAGAGATAAAAAAAAAAGGACAGATGCCACTGAAGTAGAGAGGAGATTAACAGGGTCACTAGCTTGCACTCCTGGGGTCTGGTTGAAGGATTCCTGCTTCTTAAAACTGCGAGCAGCGAGAGATGACGGACTCATCACTCAATGGAAAGTGAGTTATGGCTTTGCAGTGTGAACTTACTTGGCTGCTTTCCATTGCCTTGGCTCTGCAGGATGTGAAGGCTCACGGGAAAGAGCTACTTTGATGTTTGCCTGAATTTTTCTGTGGAACGTATTAGACATGAGGCGTATCAGAAACAAGCTCAAAGCATCTGGGCTAAATTCACAGTCGGTATTGATGATTTTCTGCAGTGCTTCAGGTGACATTTTAAGCAGGTTATTTAATGTGCTAATAAGCATAGAACCCAGCCTATTTGACTAGGAACAATAGGTCTTTTGTAAAAAGATGTATAACATGGAGTCACACTAAACTTGACAGATATTAGGCTAAGATACAGAATTACCTAAGGACTGTTGGGTAGAGTGCATCTTCATTATGCCAAGGAGATGACAGAAGTTGTGCTTATAATACAGAAACATGGCAAGTGCTGCCAAAACCCACATCATGTGAGATGCAGGACATCTTACACCAGGTATGAACCTGGTCCTCGAACTGCAATGCAATATGAAAAACCCTCTACAAAACCGGCACAGAGAGAAACCACGTTGATAGGGAAAAAATGAAGTTAACCCTGCAATGTAGATTCTTTTTTTCTCTCGTACTTTGTCATGATATCTTTGCAAATAAAGGATCATGCTTACCCATGTTCATATCCTATTGATATCAGAAATAGGAAAGTAGGTCATGCCAACTGGTTTCTGGTTTGAAGAATAAGGAACAATTTTTTTTAAGGTTTCAATTTCTAAAAATATATACCTATTCTTTCTAGGTTCTAGTAGACAGAAACTCTAAGAATAGAGACAGAAATTCAGGCTTCTTTGAGATGTTGGCCCTGTAAAGAGCTTCATGCCATAAAGCTGCTGGGCTCATTTCAGTTCTTATCAACAGATGGAGATCAAAAAAATCAGGCAGACTTAAGCTTCAGTTCAACTTGTGCCTTTCATAAACAAACTTGCAGCCTGCTGACAGAGACAAAACAACCTGCTTTCAAATCCCATCATCTCCCCAGTTCCTGGCTGACTCACGATCCCAGTGCGTCGTGACCTAGAAGAAAGTAAGAAAAACTGACTCTCCTTACTTCCAAAAATCTCTTCTGGACTGTTTTTTCTTTTCCCCTGTTTAATTGCCAACTTTGTCATCTGAAGGATTCATCAAGATGCGGAGACACAAGACACAATCCATGGAATCTATTTGGATGATGCAGGCAGGGAATCCTAAGTCATTCCCTTCCAGCACCCTCCCAAAGCCCTTCAGACCAGGCTGCCACCCACACTGGGCTAATCCCTGAAGACTGTTATGGAGGGATGCTCACAGGATCCTTTCCTTTGGACACAGGTACTGTGGACTCTCAGGATGTTAAGGGAACCCCCCAGCTGGGTACAGCTCTTTGCTGTATGCTCCCTGCTGTGCTGCTGCTGCTGCTGTCATGAAAACATGCCCTTCTCCACTTCATCAATTGCCATCCTGCAGGAAAAGCCTGTGAGGGTCCCATAGGAAATCTGTCAAGAGAGGAACAGGAAGGGAGGAACAAGAGTGTTATAAACTCCAATGGCAGCAAAGGACTAAGATCAGGAGGAGTATGGTCTGGGCATTAAAACAATCCTGACTGATTCCCAGTCAGGGAAGCATCACTCCTGTTGAGTAAAGGAAGTACCATTTTTAAATCATTTCTCTTTCCATAGCCACGTTTTAACAACAAGCACAGCAAGCTCACCTGTGAGATCTGACAGAAACTTCAGGTTTTGAAATCACAGGTTCATTTTTAAAGCTTATATATTTCCTCACATTCGATGCCTGGTTTGAGAGCTCTGTTGCTGATCTAGATGGCAGCTGTATTAAACAGGCTCAGGAGAGGTCTTTGATTGGAAACAGCTCAGCCCAATCTTGCTCTTCAGCACACCCTTCTGAGGGGAAAGTTCTGAAACATTTTTGCAGTGAAGGTCTTGCTAAGTTTTCTGCTCTCCTTCCTTTTACTGAGGCTACAGCTTCTACTGCATGCACTGGCCCAAATTTGCTGGCTGCATCTCCAGTGACTGCGTGAATCCCCAATTAAATGAATGTCAGCAGAGATCACAAAGACCTGGTACCAAACACCATAAAATATCCCAGTGAATTCAATGACATTAAAGGACTATATATCACAGGCACAGGCTGTATATACTGCTGCTGCAGGTTACCAACTAGCCCTGCTATTCCATTTTTGTAAAACTTCATTAAAATGTCTCCTTCCTCCTTTTTTCCTGTGCCAGAGGAACACAGGCTTAAATAAGAACTTAATGTGAGACACTCTGGGCCAAGTTTTGCTGACAGTATCAGAGTCAATGATAAGCCTCCTGTTGGCTTAGAGATGGAGCACTAGAAGTCCTAAAATAATATGAAGCAATAATAGATCTCTTTTAAAAATACAGTGTACCTTTCACTTGAAAAACGCAACTTCCAAGAGACTGGTTAAGTTTGAAGTCAGAATATTGTGTTTAAACATTTCTCTGTGCAACAGAAGCCTTAGATGGAACTGCTACCTCTCTCGAGAATGCAGGGTTATATTTCTTTCTTCATCTGAAAGGTGATTTCATGCTTCAGGAAGTAAAGAAAGTTTGTGCATTGACAATATAAATGCAGATGCCTCCCATAATGATTGACACCAGAGGTCGTGTGAGTGGAGTCTCATTTCTACTCCCTGTAGATCAGGCAGCTGAGTGAATTAACATCTCTTCAGGAATTAGAAAGTCAAAGTCTTGACAGTTCTGGCTTCCCCCCTTGAAATGGGCTCAGTTCAGAAGGCCTCATTGAGGTCTGAGCTGCTCCTCACAATTACCTTTTTTAATAGACAATATGAAAGCCAATGACACTCAAAGTGTACTGACATAGAGGCAAATTTCTTTCCCTGCAAAGGACATAAGTGCCAATGAAAGAAACTGTTACATACAGCAAGCAATAAAACACTGTCATAAAGAAGTATTAATTTCGTAGACCTGACAGAAAACTATCTCTGGCCCAATCCTAAATAGATATCCCAAAATGAGAGACCATTTCAAGCTTATATCTGGAAGAATAATGCTGTTCGTGTAGGGGATAAGCAAAGCTTGTTCCTAACAAGTTGCTTTTGCAGTGTGTGCTCTCTCACCAACGAGGGAATTTTGCAGCACAATAGAAAAGTTACTAAACTCCAGCACAAATATTGTGACAAATAGTAAAAAATGCAGCTCACCATTTCCCCTGCTGTGTGTTTTCAGACTGTTGCCTAACTTCTTCATGAACAAAGGTATACAAAACACAATACATTAATGGAACGCCAACAGGGAAACGGTAACTCTTCTGTTCTTTTTTTGGCCTGAGGGCAGGTTGATTTGGCCCTTGCAGACAAGACTGTAAAACTGGAAGTAGAATATCTTTATGGTCACTTCTAAGCACACCAAGTCCAGCTGTGCCTCTGCTGGAACTCGATCAAACCCTTCACTTCATCAGTGGGTTTTCTACCACAGCACATTCAAGGTCCCACGTGAAGTTCCCACACCCCTACTGGTGATGATTCTGGTTTCCACCCCTCTTCACCTTTTCCTTCCACTCTTGAGCACATATTTGCTCAAACAGTTAAAAAATAACGCAGTCTGATAAAAGGAGCTATTATTAGTATAGGACCACCACAGCAAACTTTGATAGTAACAAGCTTTTAGCATACATCAAGAATATATTAAGTTTAATTAATATATATTTCAGGCACCTGAGGTCTAAACAGACCATGGGAGAATAATATTTTTATCAATACTATGCAGGTAACTTAGACCAAAAAGGTTTCAATGACAAAATACAGTCCTTCCAAACAAGCAGGCCATCCCCACAAGGGCTCATACAAAGCAGCAAAGTCCTGTCTCCCTGTGAGGTTGTGAGATGGTTTAAACACTCACTACGTGACAAGGCACTCACAGGAGCAGGAGTCTCAGATGCTGTTGCCAAGGCACTCCTACCACAGGCTGCAAGAATTGGTGAGAATGGGCTGAGATACCTGGTCTCAGGAGCTGCCTGGAGTTCAGAGTGTTCCTAAGCACCCTCTGGGCTGCAGCAGGGACACAGCCATCCACAGAAACATGAGACTATAAGACCTTAAGATCCTTTCAAAAAAATATTTCCAAGTCAAGGAAATTTAGCTTGTGGAACCTGTTCTATAGTTCAGACACTCTAGATTTGGTTTTGACTATTTCAAACTAACTAGAAAGTACAGAAGCATGAAGTAGTGTATGTCCAGATAAATCCATTCATCAACACATTTCCAGTACACCCTCAGGAAGACAAATACATAACTACCCAGCACCACTGCTGGTGAGAAATATCCCATCCCCTTTTCAAAACTTTCTGACTTCTTTCCTTTGATTCAAGGAAGTAGTACCATCATTGTGCTGATATATCTAAAAGGATAAGTGAAAATATATTTCAAAAGTGTGAAGGTTTGCATTTGATTCTGCTGTCAATAATTTGCTGCAGCTTTTTGAGAGAGGGAGCCTGGACATTAAATTCAGGCAAACACCATCTCTCTGCAGCCTTGGAAAGCACGAAGCATTTCAATCCTACAGCTGTAAAAATTTTCTTTAGCAAAAAGGTGCTCTCAGAGCCTTGTGGGATCAAGACCTTCCAATCAGGCTATCAAACCATGTGGGTGTGAGCTATTTGGTACTTGCAACACTGATCAAAGGAAATGAGTGACAACAGCCCAAGCCCAGCACTTCCAGCCTCAGCTAAGGGAAGGATTTTCAATAACAACATTCACTGGGTGAACCACAAAGAGCTGATCCGAAACCAGAGACAATCAGGTCTTTGTTCAGAGACTGACTGACAGCTTTGCTCAGGGTTCCAGGCTTTCACAACAGAATCCAAACTGGATCTTTTTTTAGAGTATCAAAGAGTGATTCAGTACTTCCATTTATGTGGACAGATGAAGAGATGTTGTGTGTATCTTTCCTGCATCTTTGTCTTCAGGAAGGACAGTGGGGGATGAGTGGGGACAGTGAGAGGAGCAAAGCATAAACACAAGGAAACAAAAGTGGCTCAATAAAACACCCTACAGGGAAAAAATATTGATTGGGATAGGCACATGTAGAGCTGAATACCTCACCAAAGAATCAGCCCATGTTGTGGCTGAAAAACCTGTGTCTGAACAATAAAAATAGTAGATATTATTTATATGTATAATATTGATCCTTTCACCCTGTAAAATCCTAAAGTCCCTCACAATTACTAGACACAGAAATCCATGGAATGCAGCAGCCATCAGAACAAAGCAATAATCAGGCTTTACTAAAATGAGAAAATACCAAATGCTCAGTTCTAGCAAATTGGCAAAAAGTACCAAGAAAAGGACTCAGTAGAAGTCAGATAAAAACTCTACAACAGTGATAGCATTTTTTTGTTTTCCTTTTTTCATGTTTCTCTGGTTAGTCACTCATTAATAATCTTTGGTAAGATTCAAAATCAGACTCTCCTCCTTTGGTTTTCCCAGGGCACAAACATAGAACATGATTGATGTCCTCATCCTTTGCTTATTGCAAAATACTAACCTTCTGTGTTGCTAACTAACCAAGTTAAAATGTTAAGTAATGCAAAAAAAACAAAAGAAGAAACAAAGGTGGACACAGGGGAACACGTGTCACTATGTTTTTACATGATGGAAGAGGATTAGGGAACTGTAGAAGTTAGACCTGGAATGTGCCCACTGTCTGAAATCCAGGCCAGCCCTTTCACCCTGAACAGTTTTGCAGTTTGCACTCTGGAAGCTTTTAGCTGAGCTTCATCCATGTTTCGTGCATTTCTGTCCTCATATACCCACCATCTGGAGAGGCAATTCCAAGGGCAGAGCTGGGGAACGCCATCACAAGAAACTGCTCCTTTTGGGTTTTTATATGACTGAACTGCTGATAATCTGAAACACACTTTTATTGCAGCACAGTGAAACGTAGTGACAGATGGTAATAATCACTTAAATCTCCTTTATGCAACCAGATTTTACATTCATTGAATAAATCATTAAATCTACAATATATTTCTCTGTGTGTTGTGCATTTCAGAAGCACTGCAGGGCATTTTTTGTGGAAAAAGCTCATGTTCACTTACCTATCATTACCAGTAGATACAATGGGTAAAGTCTTAGTCCTTATAAGGTCAATGACAAAACTCCATTTCTTCTTCAGTGAGGACCAAGATTTTACCTAAAAAACCTACCCAGCAGAGATAATCTTAAATTAAAGGATACCTTCAAATACCTCAAGCTCTGAAGAGATGCAGCTCATTAATAATTGTTGTGACTACAGCTGTAAAAAGGACCAACAGATGTGTGACTACCCATGGCCCAGCACAGGCATCTTGGCACGACAAACCTTGCAATGTATTCATCTCCACAGCACAGGGCAGGATGTCTCAATCTATTCATCCAGTCCAGACTCAGGAATCAGCAATTGTAGGTAAAGGATCCAATTATGTGGATTAGTTGAATAATCCTAGACACACTTCTATGGAAAGTAGGTCTGGCTAAAATATAGCACATTTTATCAGCCAATTAGTGATTGCTCTAACTAGGGGGAATCATTTTCTTTAATTTTCAGGGGACAATACTGGGGTTCACGAAGGCAGTTCCAGAGAAGCCATAGGACAAACAGCTTTTTGACTCCCTCTTTGCTGGGCCACAGGCTGTTTAATAATCCTATACTCCTAGAAGTGGACATTTACAGCCCTTTGTCTCTGGCAGGACTGTCGTAGACTGAGGCAACCTCCTCCTTCCTTTACATACAATAAAAACAGTTAAGAGAAACAGAAATAAACTAAAGCATTAAAATGCATCTAATTAAGATGTTACTGTAATTAATGTTTTCCATATCCTCCTCTCAGTCCCTAAGCAATTTCCTGGAGTTTATGGAAAGCAAAATCATGACCAAGATGTGCACACCTTCCAAAGCAAAGCTTCCTCCTCCTTCTGAGGTGCAACGAGGCACTTCCCTCAGGGTGAAAGAAGAGGGTTTGAGCTCTGCTAGGCTGTTACAGGCAGTAAGTATGGGAAGCACCTTCCTTAAGATTACAGAGTGGGATTTGAAAGGCAAGAATAAGTCCAGCAGGTCCAGCTCAGGTGTCTGAAAGGGTTGTTTTTCAGACATGTAGTGAAGAAGAGGTTTTGGGAGACAAACCCCAGCTGGGCAGCCCTGCCACCCTGCAGAGCAAGGCTCTCCCCCACATTTAGGATCTCACAGCAAGGATGTTCCTTGGCACTGGGAAGGGACCTCCCGCAGGCCCAAAGGTCAGGCACCTTGAGTGATCTCACCCAAATGGAATTTACAGACTTCTTGCTTCTCCTCTAAATGCTAATTGTTGGGAACATGTACAGCTGGCTCTAAACAAGCACAGCAGGCAAATGGCCTTGCAAGCTGTGTGTTGGTGTTTGCACTGCAAAGGAGCAATGAGCACATTGGCAAAGCTTTTCCTAAGTGATCTTGAAATGGAATAACATTGATGCCACATGCATTATGCACAAGTGGATGGATTGATTAGCAGGTCACACAATTCCAAAGACCCATTATACAGCTTCCCTTAAATAATTAAACACAGAAAAATGTACTGCTCCTGCAAAGCTAACTAGGAGCATCTCCCTACTTAGAAGATTCGCTGCCTACTTGATTGCTAAAAAAATCTAAGCAGGTTCTCAGTGACTTGGGGCATCGTTCTCAGTTCAATGGGCTCTGTTGTATTCCTTCAAACACCTCCTCATATCACATGGACAAACACTGGTTTCCCAGTGCCTTGGCTAGTTCAGCGGGGTCTGTTTGCTCTCTCAAGGATTTGGCAGCAACACATTTGTTAGTGTGAGCAGGTAGTGCAACTGATTTGTTTTTCTAAGCATTTCCCAAAGATTCAGGGTTATTTTTTGCGCTTTATTTCTTGGCAATGGCATTGTACATCCAAAAAATGCAAGCGCTTGACAACAGAGAAAATATTTTAGCTTGACATACTTTTTTAACCAGAATTGCCTATCAAGCCATGAGGAGTTAGGTTTAGATTCAGCTATTTAGATAGTATCCTTTTCATATCAGGTTTGCTAAAAGGTTCAAGCATTGCCAAGTTTTAAGGAGGTTATTTGGGAGCCCAAGGAATTTAATTATTTAAAGCTTTAAAGACAGAGCAATTAACCAGCACCTTTCTGATGCCAGTAGGTTTAAGGAAGCCTGTACACCCTGCTTGTCACTTCAGCAACACTTTTATGCAGGCACAAAAATGAATTGCACATTCTGTAGCTTTCTAAAAGATATTTAGAGCTAGACTTAAAAAGTATTGTAATTTTTAAAGAAAACTCCTTCAGAAATACACAGTATACTTGAACAATGAATCAACTGCTTTCACTTACCAACAGGTCCTTTAGCAACCTCAAAGTGCAACAGGAAAAAAGTCAAGTGGGTACAACCTTACATCTAAAGTGACTAATCTGACCTCTGTTAGCTAACAAGATTTGGAGGGATTTAAAAGATTTTCTGTATTTTTTTCTTCATATGTCCATGTTGAGAAGAGCTGGCTTCTATATTTTCCTTTTGTTTCTCAATTAGGCTTTTTTTTAACTTCCTGAGTATAAAAGTATTTCACTTTCTCATCACCCCCTAAATAGATCACTATCTTATCACCTGACACAGATTTAAAATACCTGGAGAAATCAATATTCAGAGCAAAGGGTTAGTCAGGGATCAGCCCTGCATAAATGATATGTTTGTCTTATTCATACAGTGGTATGAGATCATCTTCAAGCAATGAATCTGGAGAATCAAAAAATGGATTCATAAAGGAAAAAGGATTTGATTTAATTTGGCCAAGAAAGTTGAATTAATCACTTAAATAACAACGACTGGCTGGTTTGCAATATCCTATTACTATTTCAAATTTTAAAGAAAAAAAGACAAGATAAATAGTTTTGATGGGTTTGGATAACATTCTCACTATTTTTCATCAAGCTCTATGGAATAACATATTTAAATCACAGCTACTCTTTTTTTTTTCTAACAAATCACATGCAAAGATCTACGTGGCTGGAGGTGATCTAGATCCACCTTTTTCTGTGGGGATTTTCAGCATGTTTAATAAGCTGCAAGCAAACCATTTCCTATCACTGGGGAGCATGCAAAGGGTACTTCTAAGCTCTTGCCCTCCCATCAGCATTTACCCTCCTGCAGAACGATGGATGAACTTAAATACTTTGGACATGTCCACTTTCCATCAAATATGGCTTAAATCAAACCCTAGGTTCAAAACCTATGAGGCAAGGTGTTAGCCTCTCACACACACTCAGTGTGGCTGTAATCTCATTTCCTTAAGGACACACCAAAAACCAAACTTAGACTAACACTACATGTATCACACCTGTGTACCTCAGCCACGGGACACCTTTGAGACTTGCTGGGGATTTTCTGTAGCACTGTTGAAACAATTCTCCCCAAGCACAGTAGTACTGGAAACATTTTCATGACTAACCCAGGGCAATCTGTTGTTAAAACACGCTGCTACAAGGACAAAACTTCCCGAGGGATTGAATTTAACTGTAATGACAATGCACCTCTGAGAGAGCGAGCTGAACACTGTCTCACAAGTTGCTCCACTTTCATCATTTTCAAGACGCTCTTTTAATCTAGTATTGAGGTCTTTTCTTAAGGAGAAATCTCATTTTAACAGAAGGAAAACAAATATAAACTCATCTCTCTGCCTTACCGCATTGCCTCACCAGCGGCAGCAAAGCAGAGCAGCCACAGGCCATCACGGTGTTATATTTTGTAAGGAAAAATTTCACTGCAAACTGTAGGTACACAGCACTGAATCAACACCTCCTCCTTTTCTTTTTTAAAATTTTGCCTGACATTTTGTCCTAGTTTCAGCTGGGATACAATGACTTTTCTTCCTAGCATCAGGCGCAGTGCCGTGCTTTGTCCTTAGGATGAGCAAAAGGCTAACAGCACGCCGATGATCCAGATGTTGCTGAGCAGCGCTTACATGGAGGCTTTTGCTCCTCACCCCACCCCACCCCACCAGTGAGGAGCTCCCAGAGCTCCCACTCACCCACAGGTGTCCCCCGTGTGCCGAGGAGGAGGAGGAGGAGGCAGGGCAGAGCCAGCCCTGCCAGTGGCACCCGTCTGTGCGAGGAGCGAGGCTTTGTCACCTCCAGGGCAGCTGCCAAGGGAGCCCTGGCCTGGGCTGATGTCACAGCAGGGCTGGTGCCATGGGCTGGGCACAGTGGCCTTGGGGAGGGGCAGCACAGAGTCACAGACCCACAGGATGGTTTGGGTCAGAAGGGACCTCATGGATGGCACACAGCATCAGGCCCAGCATCCAAACAGGGGGAAAGCTGGCCAGGGTCGGTCAGCAGCTGCGTTAGGCATCACTTGTTTTGTATGTTCTAATTCTTTTATCAATTCTATCATTATTTTCCTTCCTGGTTTGGTCCTATTAAACTGTATCCCAAGCCATGAATTATAAGGTTATTTCCCCAGTTCTGTCTCCCATCCCACTGGGGGCAGGGGGAGTGGGTGAGAGGCTGTGAGTGTTTAGCTGTTTGTTGGGTTAAACCACGGCACGTTGGCACACATGATTACACCATCCACTGCTCCAGAGGTTTTGCTCCCATCATCTGTGTGACCTGTCATTGTTCAGCAGGAGGACAAGGGACAGGGCACCCCCACTGTGTCACAGCAGGATCAGGTTCGGAGTGGAATTAAATTTCTTCTGTGCTATGATGCACGTGCTCATCTCCTCAATGCAAAAAGCAGTTCTCCCTGCATAGAAATCAATTTGGTTGTACCACTTTACAGGCCTGTGCTGGAGGACTTAAACTTTTCACAGTGTTTCACTACTGCATAAGCATGAGCCAAGTCACAATTTCCTTCTCTTTCCCTCCTACTTAACCCTTTTCATGCAGCTTTAGTGTTTGTTTACAGATGTGCCCATTTACAGCTGAAGAAACTTCAGCTCAAGGTGGCTCATGCTGCCAGAGGCTCAGTATGTGACAGTGGTAATTGACATATTTGAAAGTTTGTGTTCCTTCATTTCTTTCTTTTGATATGAAATTTATTTAGAAAATTGTTCATTATAGAAAAAAACAAAACAAAACAAAAACAACTCAAGACTTAACAATAAAATCTTGAAATGGAAACAAAACATTCAGTTAACCAGAAGCAATTGCTTCATCACTATTTTCAGTTCAAGAACAACAACAACAAAACCTCCAGGTTGCGGGGGTTTTATCCTGTTCAGAGAAAAGATATTTTCCAGGATGCCAGCTTTTTTCCCAGAACTTGACAATGGTGTTTCTCATCCCCTCTGAAACACCTCTTCTCCTGTATGTTTAAGAAGGTGCATAAAGTGCATAGATTTCTCCATGACCTGAACACAAGTGGAAGGTCTTGATGATAGGCATCCAAAAGGTTTTTTCTACAGGAATCCCATGACTATGGAATACACAGGCTAAATCACAAAGCAATGACTGATGAACGAGTTAGCCACCAGCTTTACAAAGAAAATAAAAAGCCAGTGAAAATTCCAGCAGTCTTTTACAAGCTGTAATCAATTATGTGTTATCGAGTTCTATCTCCTTTCAGGAAATTAAATGCTATAGTGCCCAGGATCATGCATTTCCTATGTCATTCACCTTCTAATAAAACTGGTCCTTTTGTAAGGTTATTGCTTTCTGCCCTGTGATCCCAGCTCCTCTACTCTCAAGCTGCAGATCCCACGTGTTGCTTCAGTGAGTTTGCTCAGCAATACACAGGGAAAAGGTGATGTCACTTCACAGAGCAGGTTTGGTATTTTGACATTGGATAAAATCCCAGTGTTTGGAAACTCCATCTCAGAGGGAATGGAGTCCAGGTAGGGACAACTTCACATGAAGTTTTTCAGCTAACTCTACTACAAAATGTAGCTGGACTTCTCTTTTGCTATCAGGATGAAGTGGTAATAAAAATCTGAGGTGACAGAAGCCTGCCCGGCAAATGAAAGAGAAAGGTGGGGAGTTCGAGCCCATTAACCTCATTAGTTCATGGAATAAATTTAGGTAAGACAATACAATTAGCAACTTGTGAGTATTCAGCTTTAGACATTACTGTGGGTGGTCACACCCATAAGTGGTCGACAGCCTAAAACCCCAAGTTTTCAGCCAGATATTCCTACACCACCAAATCCATCACAATTGTTATTTGTCTTTCCAGTGACTGAAGCAAGACCATGATTCAGCTCGACCACTGTAGTGTTTGTCATCAGACTCTCATCTAATGACACCAAATAAACTGATTTGAGAGTAAAAGTCATTTCTTACATGTTTAAATAGATAAAAATCCCCACTGGAGAGCAAGAGGACAATGAAAATATGGGAGACTTGAAAGGTTGTTGATACATAAAAAGAAAAGTTTGAAATCAAGGAGGCGTTAGTTATGGGAGGCTTGATTTTCATTTTATACTGGTAAGGAATAGTGTTTCATGTTTTAGGCTGCAGGGATTTTTTATCTGAGTAGGGATTTTCCAGGCAGATGACAGATTGAATATGAATGTGCAGTAGGGTGCTCCCTAGAATTTGGGAAGAGCGTGGCATGCCCAATAATCACCAAAATGCACCTGTTTTATTTCCTGCTGCACACTGGCCTCGCAGGTGAACAGATCAGCTCTCTCTGCAAGACTCCTTGACAGCACTTAAAGGTCATGTAGTGCTGAAGTCTGTGCAGCTCGGGCCTAGTTATGATCTTGAGATGCTTTATTCAGCTGTTTCAAGTGCTCATACTGGAGGAAAAAATCCAGCTTGCTGGTGTAGACACGTTATAGCCAAGGAGAAAAAATAGCATTGTGGGAACAGTGCCAGAGGAGGAGATTGGTGCTCATACAGCTCTGGTCTGAGAATGTCAAGTAGCTTCTCTCACCTCTCCATCCACAATGCTGAAATGAGTGCTACCAGAATTAAAGGGATGTTGTGAGGCCAAATCCACACAAGTTCTAAAGCACTTAGAGGGCTTCAGCTGGAAGGCACGACAGAAATGAAACACTTTTTTATTTTTCTCACTCACTCAAAGAGATATCTAAGAGGAAAGGCAATATTTTATACAACTTATAAAAATATAAGAAACTTGACTCATTTCCCATTCAGGTCAAAAGTGTTTTCCTCTGGCTGCCATGTGAGCAAGATTTGGACTAAAAGGCCCATAACAATTCCTCATAAACAAGGTCCCTAAAAAAACTTACAAACAGATGGCTGCTATTTGCCTTGGCTTTCACCCATCTGTCACCATGAAGAAAAGAAGAGGAAGAAGATGGTGAACCTGTCCAGACATAAATGTTTGCACACTAACTTACTGTGCTCTGCTAACACTGAGAGCAAGAACCACTGGTAATTTTATGGAGTAAATTTTGTGGGCTCCTCACAAAGACAGCACTCTGCAGGTCCAGCTTTGTCTACAAAAGAAGCTCCTCTGCTCCAAAGAGATGAACACTTCAAATCACTTCTCTCTACAGTATCTCCAACCACCATATTTCCACCCCATGGTATTTAATTGTTTCAATTGTTTCAATCTCCCTTTGGCTGATTTCAGAAGTCTGGTGAACTAAAGGACATGTTTACATTTCAGATGCAAGCTTATTTCCCAAACATTACCCTGCCAGCAGTGGAAACAGAAGCCCGGCTTTCTGGAAGAGGGCCAAGCTCTCATCACTTGAACTCCATTCACAAAGTGCTAGAGGAAGTTCAGCCACTGCATATATTTGCTTTGAATAACTTTGCTGCTGTTTCAGCTGGGAGGGACTCTACGTGATTTGTGTTTGTATCAAACCAACCTACTCTGCATTGTCCTGAGCAGATACCACTGCCCTGGCACTCACATTGTTCTGCTGCATTATCCAGGGAGTGTTTCTGCCTGAAGAAATATTCGTGCCTCCTACTTTACCTAATGCTAAAAACACCCCTAGTTGTTCTAATGGTATTAATTATTTCCTCTTCGCTTCCATCACTCACCTACCAGCCTGAAAAAGCAGCATCCTTGCGTGGAACACATTTTGCCTCTGCAGAATGGGATCTGCAAGGGTCCTCCAAAGACCTCCTGGCATGAAAACATCAGAACAGCCAACATGGAGCACACCAAAGCTCACCTAGGTCAGTTCCCTGCCCAATCCCTGGGGAAAAGGTGACAGACAGCCCTCAGGAGCACCTGCCAGGAGAGCACTCCCAGCAGAGAAGGCAGCTGGGTTCAGGCAGCTCTTGGGGCCAAGGCTGGAGATGGAAGTGACTGAGTTGGGGCATTCTCCGGCTGCAGGGTTGGGACCCCACCCAACATCTGCCACTGACTGGGCTGGCCCTGGGGGCTCCTTGTCCCAGAAAACAACACAACCACCAGGATGCTGCCACGGCAGCTGCAGGCAGGGCTGGATGAGCCCTGAGAGAAGCAGAGCCTCCCCCTCCTGGGTGAAGACACACAGAACCCGCCCTCCATGGAAATTGTGGAAGTGATCGGGAGCAGCACCAGCTCATGAAACCCAAGGACTCCCAGCCACTTTTACCTCCTCTCCTTTCGTCTCCCTCTACCTTACCTGGGTGTAACCATCCCCTTGGGTGTAACCACATCACTCCGTGTTGCCCACACAGTATTTTTGTTTAATAACTACAATTCGAAAAAAAATTTGCTAATAGCCCTCAGCTTAGAATAACTAATTTTTACTTCAATAAGAGATAAGAAATACAGGAATGTTTCCACTATTAAGAAAAACATCCTCTGAAACAAAACCAAAATGTCTTTTAAAAAGTGTTTCAAGATTTCTGACCTACATTCTGGTTTTACTATACTTAGCTATAAGTCTGCCTGTGAATTTTGCTACTTTAATGATTCATGACTACAGAATGTGTCTTGGATGTAGAGGACAGGAAAGGATTAGTGATGAAAAGGAAAACACACACAACATTTTTCAGTGTCTTAAGTTTTAATCACTGGGAAACAAAAAATAAATGAGCTATGGGCATTGTATAATTGCAATAAATTTTGAGAAATGAGTAGTGTCCACAGAAACCAAATTAAGTTTAATAATTTTGTGCATCAGAGACTAGGGGAATGGGGGAGGGGAAGAAATCTAACGAGTTACTGAATATAAAGTTTTCAACGGCAGAAAACAATGCTTAAATTAATATGACACACGGTGGTACTTCAGGCTGCCTTTCTAATTGATTCTTCTTGTTAAATCAAGAGGAACTTGTGCACAATAAGCAGATTGCTGAGAGGCTCTCCCCTACACACAGATAAGAGTTACCTTGCACAGAGTGGATTATTCGTAAAAGAAGAGTCTCTTTTTTAATTTAGTGGGGCTTTGCTCATGGGTTTTCTAGCTTAAGGCCCAATGTAACAGCAAGCACAGACCAAGGAATCTCAGTACAATCCAAAACCCAGCCACCAAAAATTTAACCTCTATTTGGCTCATATGCATTACTTCTCCTCCAAAAGAAATGTGGAGCAAATGCTCCTGACGGAATAAAAGAAGGAAGCCAGGCACTTTTCTCTATTTGCAGACTCATTCTTATATACATTATAATAAGTATCAACCTAACAAAAAGGGTGGCCTATATTAATGAATTATCCAAGACAAGGAATGCCTGAAGTACCCATTGCCAAATATCAACGTTTGATTTCATTAAGTTGCACATCAGAGCACTGATTTTCAAATAAATTCTGAACTGCAAACCCAACTAAAAGAACATAAGAGGAGCCCAGGTGTGAAAAAAAAATACAGAGATGAAAAAGGGACTTCTGACCTCGATTCTACAGAGTCTGTCTTTGGTATTAAAATGAATGAGTCCAGCAGGACAATTCTTTTAGCTGGTCTCCAAGCTCTTCAAAGTTTATTTTTTCATTATTATTTTAAAAAGTTAATTTCTTTTTTTTTTTNTAAAAAATTTATTTTTTTTTTTTTTTTTTTTTTTTTGTATTTCAGTGATGACAAACAAAAGCAGAGTGCAACAATTCAGAGGTGTCAAGAACACATCTGGAATATCACTCTGAGACAAACTGCCCTGCTTAAGTCAGAGAGGTGTCCAACGATGATAAATTATATGTCAGCACCTGTGATCAATTCATTGCTTGTGCAGCAAAGGGAAGGGAACTCAGCTATCATGAAACCAGAACTGGCAATCAGGAAATCCTGTCAAGTTTTATCACTCTGTCTGCCCCATTTACTGACTCCAGTAACACAGATTGACACTGAATGCAAAGTGGAAGATAGTTTGCTGTAACATTATTTGGGAACATAACATTGGCATTTAATTTTACCCTGGGCAAGTTCAGGAGCTTGGCAGAGCTCAAGGATATGGCAGGAAGAGAAGAGGCACAGAAGAGAAACTTGTTTGTGGGCACGGAAAAAAGGGATTTTTTCCCTTTTTTTCCCCCTTTTTTGTAACAGCAGGTGTTACATCATATATTTCAGCAACTCTGGCAGAAATTCTTGATGTAGAAGAATAAACTTTGAAAAAGATTGTGTATTGGGAGACTTATATAATTTCAGTTAATTAAAAATTAGATTTTTGAAAGACTATAGGGTTTTTTTCACATGTGGGAGGGTCCAGAACTGAGAAGAAAGAAGGGTGTCTTGTCAGTTTAGGACACTAACAATGAGAAGAAGAGGAAAGAGAAGCTAATTTCTTCATGGTAAAACATGGATTGGGATTTTTCTCAGCTAAAATTAGAGACATTAACTTAACTACTCTGTTCTTTACTTTTTGGTCTCTGTTAATTGTTTGGCAATAGTAGAACCAACTTCAGTTTCAAAAGCACAAAAGGGGAATTTCCCCATTTTCAGCAAGTTCTCCGCTTCCTATTGTTGTTCAGTGCTGGATTCTAATTGTGAGAGTTACAGTATCTTAACCATTTTTCACTTCACCTTTTATTTTACAGCCCTTGTTATGTGTTAAGGAAAATGTTCCTTTCACTGAAGTGGCAACAATAGCAGCACCTCCTGAAACTTCAGGATAAGAATTCCCCCCTGACTACTCATAACAAATGAGATGTGCCTTGCAGGATTCACCCATTTTATTCCAGGAACAGAAAACCTGTGCACTGGGAGACAGAAATGAGAAATGCCAAGTGACCTTGGGCAAGTCACTTCACTTCTTTGTTTCTCCTTGCTTTTATTTTCCCTGCTACCTTTGGTCCGTCTCACCCAATTAAAGACACGTGAAACAGGAGTGCTCTTCGCTTTTCAGCAAATCTCACCAAAAAGGTGCTGACCTCACTCAGCTGCAGCAGTAATAACTTAGAACCATGACAACAATTTACAAGTGATGCCCTGCATTTCTAATGTTCTGGCTGAGAAGTGTTTCAATTGCTGATTAAAGCACCTGTGTAAGTTCTCCTTTACAATGGGAAACTGCTCTTACCTCTTGTCAGCTTTAATAGAACTTAAAAGCTTAGATTTTCACCCTGATGATTTCTCCTGGAAGGCTGTTGCAGAAGTCTACTGCTCCACTGGTCCGAGAAAAACTCTTCTAATTACAAACCCAAATGCACTCTTGGACAACTCTCACCCTTCACTCTTGGGCCAGCAAGGTCTCCTCTAGTGTTCATGTGCTTTATTTAGAAACAAATCACAGCTCTTCCAGGCCTGTGTTTTACTCAGTGAAAGTGGCCAAGCTCTCCTCTGAGTCACATGTTAAGCCTCCATGGGGATCTCTGCTTGGAGCTTTAATCCATCTCCCATGAAATCATTATAACCTAATTCTGGACTTAAGCTCCTATGGAACCAGGTTAAACACCTTTCAGCGTGCTAAGGACAGAGTGGGAGGGTGACCAGTCCCAGGTCTCCACTCACTTCTCCCCGAAATAGATTAAAGGGAACTGTCTCCTTGCTCCTGAAATCCACTGCTCAGTGCTGCCCTTGCCTGTCAGTACTTAGCACCCATCCCAAGAAGGGACTAGAGAGAACAAGCTCCCCTTTCAGGATATGCTCTCCTTCCATCTTGGGATTGTCTGTATTTGTCTATAGCCATGTTTAACTGGGCCTAGGGTACAGAACTGGGTGGTACCAATAGCACAAAAAAAGTCCAAAGAGCCAAGAAACAAACTAGAGCTTAGAAGAGAATATTGTAATGTGTTATATATTTGCAATAGGAAGGATGACTTTCAAATGTCCATTGGCAGGAAATTTATAATAAGATCTTTTCTTTCTCTGCCCTTTCTATTGACAGCATATCACTTTCCAACATCATAACTTTGCTGGGTGAAAATGTACGCCCTCTTTAACAGAGGAAGTCATTTGCCATACATAAGCCTTGCTAATTTAGGATTAATGTTGCTGAAGTAATTAAAGTGACCTTAGGCAAAACACAGGGCTATTGATGTGCACTGAAGTCCTGCTGGTTATCTGCAGGGCCAACTTCAGTCCAGTGGCATTAACAGCTGGCTTGGCTTTAGCCTCACAGCTTCAGAGGCCTCCAAAACCCACTTTATAACAAAGGTCTTGTGCTAAATCTTCCAAAGACAAATGAATGTCAGTCGATTGTTTGAGCAGTTCACTGAGAAGCATAAACTCTTCAGTAAGGCTTGAAGAGTGAAAGATCACAGACAGAAGCCAAGGATGCAAAAATCATGGTGTGCTCCCCTCTGGTTTCAACAGCCACCAAAAAACCGTGGACTGAAATGAGCCAGTGGGTAGAGGTGGCACTTAAACTGCTGTAAGTATTGCCACATGCATTAACTTGGAATTTGGTGTGAACTCCTTTGTCTCCAGACAGAAGCTCGAGATAACTCTCCACTGTACCACAGAACAGCACTTTCAGTATGACAGAGAGTGGTTTAGCAAGCAAGTGCTGCCAGATTAATAATTTATCAGGTACAAACTACAGTTAAATTTGTAGGGTTTCTCTAGCAAGAAAAAATCTGCTGGGAAATTTACATAAAAAGAAACTTCATAGGAAACCAAATGCTCTCGCACAGGCAAGGATATAAAATACAAAAGGTTGTTTTGTTCAATAATGCTTTGGGTTGGCGGCAATTTAAAATGCTTTTCATGCACACAGCCAAAGATCAAAGTATTAATGGTGACAATTACAGAGCACAATTTGAGAGCACCTCAGCAACCAGTTGCTGAGGCTGGAAAGTTTACTGTAAAATTCTGTTTACACCGATAAAGCCCTACAGATTTTCATATTTCAAAATAGTTTGACCTCCCAAGCTACTATCCATGATTAGTGCATCTTCCCTAGGAACAGGATGACTGCTTCAAAGAAATTCCCTCTTGAAGATACAAACACCAGCTTTGTCCACTTTTGCAGCTGACTCAAAATCCTTTCAGTAAAATAGTTCTTCTATTTGCATATGGTTTGCAAGGACTGTTGAGAAACCTCTCTCAGTATAAGTGTCATCTGCTTTTCCCCTGTTCATTGAATCTGCATTATTCACTGCATACAGCACCTTTTGTTCACCTTCTTGATATCAACAAAGCTAAAGAGGAACAGACTGACCCCAAAAGGAGGCCACATTATTATAAATTTCAAAGCAGGGGTATTTCAAAGACTATTGCCTAGGGTCACTTCTGATACAAATTCCAGACACTCACATTGAATTTTGTAAGGCACAGCTATTCAGTCAGAGTGAAGTTCAAAGGCAGCATCCCTTTATGTGATATGTAGGCTATTTCTGATACAGAAGTCATTACTAAAAGAAATGCACCCAGCAATGTGCTAGAGAACAAAAACTGCCATTGTACGGGGTTTGCAATTAAAAGAAAAAGGGATTTTAATCTTTTCCAACAGTTGCCTGTGCAGATGCAGTGAAATAGGTATCTGAAATTATGGGATACTGCGTACCCAGCAGCTGACTGACTAGAAATGGAGGTGGAAGCAGAATAAATCCTACCTGCACAGAGGTCACTGCTTCGAAGGGCGGATTTGTGAAATGCACGTTTGAGTGTACACACTGCAGCACCCATCAAAGCAGCGATGCTGAAGCAGAGACACCCTCCCCAGACATGCACACACCCACCCTCCCCACAACCCAGAGACCCTGCCCAAGGCACTGAGCCAGGAGCCAGAGCAGGACAAAACCCCCTTGCTCCAGGGAGCCCTTTCTGAGCACTCTGTGAAATTCCCCGGGCAGGTTTTATGGCCGTCCATTGCCCGGCCCACAATCCACTCTCTCCTTAAACTGTGACAATCATTCCTACTCGCCTTCAAATTCTTTATTAACACAGACATAACCAAACTGCTGAAACGTAGAGACACGCTCTTCTTTCTCACTTACAAATTCCCCTGAAGTACCTTGCTAAAATTGCTGCCCACAGAGAAAGCCACACTTGCTTTTCTTTTTTGTTTTTTCCCCTCCACCATCTGACTTTAACACACCAGTCATGTAACAATGCCTGGGGCATCATCCCTGACTCCAGGAGTCTCCAGGCAATCTGCAGCCTCTGTGGTTGTGTTACAAGTGAGAGATGAGCAACAACAAAGGAACATTACAGCGTGGAACCCGTGGGGGTTTTGCGAAGAGATCAAGTAAATAACTTTCATCAGGAGCTTTAGAAGGAAAAAACCCTCCCCACTAAGCTTCATCTTGTCAGATTTCAGGCCTGTACAAAGTGTTCACAGTGAACCAAAGCCTCCTCAAAGCTCATCTGGGTTTGCAGCTTTGCTGCTAAGTCATAACTCAGACAAGACTCATTGAGAGACCAAATGTATTTGGAAATGTTTGGACCCACTTTCACAGGACCCTGAGCTGACAGATGAATTTATGTCTAACTTTTGGTGAAACTTAGATTAGTATGGTCTGAACTGTTCAAAGATGGGAGTGAAATTACTTGATATGTGGAGATGCACATCGTTGTCACAACCACAGAGCTGTAAAGCCTGAAAGGTGGATATTGCTGGTAACATGAGGGTGAACTGCTTGCCATGACTGTTTCTCATATTTTCCTTCTAAGTAATTCTTTTTTAATCTTTATTGCAGTGTCACATAAAAGATCACAGATCAAGATTCTAATTTGTTAGGCACTGCAAAAGCACCAATGTGAGTCCCTGTCTCATGTAATCTTGGATTTAAACTTGATAAGAACAGGGTATCTTTTAGAATAAGTGATGTTGGACAAGCACGCACTTCAATAACTCCATTAAGTCAGAAACTGCTATTGCAAACCTGTTCAACATGGATCAGGGTCTTACATATGAGGGTGTTTGGGGTTTTTTAATTTGCAATGGAAAACATCCAGAGCAAGAAAGTATCTTGGTGTTCTCTGCTCTTTTCTCCTTACAAAGTTTTGTTAGACATTCTTACGATTTGCTCAATGCAAAAAGAGATTTTAAAAAATGTATATCTGTAGTTGCAAATAAAGCAGTGAAGGTTGGGAGATTTTTATCCCCTCTTTTGCTTCTCTGCTTTATGATTTTTAAGGAGTCTGAAGTCAAACTTCAACATATAACATTGTCTGGTGAATACTGCCTCGTCTTTCACAAGATGAGCACGCTGACAACAAAATAACTTTCCTTGACAGAAATAGGTGTGCAACAAATCCCTAGAAATCATACTGCAAATATATCCCTAAGAATCCTTCAGACTTCCTAAAGTAGAGTGGAAACTAGAGATATGCTTAAAATCCCAAAAGTAATGTGTACTGTCAGCAAACAGGCTAAACTGCTGCTTCATGGGTAATGCAGGTAAAATACCCTTAAAATGACTGTACCTGCAGCACAAAAAGTAGCAATTTTTATGACTTATATCACACTACATCAAAACAGGTCAGATGATGCATTTTGTGGGGTCGTTTCACATCTGACCCTACGAAATCACATGTCAAATGATGGATAAGGCCACTTCTCAGGAAGGAGTGTGCTCCAGGTAAAGCCAGGATTAAAGTGAAGGGCCATCTTCCACAAAGTGAGAAATACGTGACAGGACCAGATACCTTTTTCACGCCTCAGTCAAGCATGCCATTATTTTGATAAATGATAAAAAAAAAAGATACAAAAGAACAGGAGCAATCAGAAGAGTCATCAAAACAGAAAATGCCTGTCCTTCTTCCTCAGTTTGACTCAACAACCTCAAACCAAAGAACATTTTGTCTAAATATTACTAAATCACTGTAGATGGTAGTTGTAGATCTAGAAGAGCCTGTGGCTGTTCCCCTTACACTAAAGGTGAACTCTGCAATAGGAATTGGACAAAGTTTGTAGGAATGTGGTCCATTTCCATTAGACAAATATAGTTTGCAGAAAACGTACAAGTTTCAGGCTACAAGCTTTCATCAGTGATTCAGAACTCTGTCCAACTTTTACTCCCTGTTAGGCCCTAGAGCATCCGACCTTCCAAAGTACACTTCTGATTGAGTCAGTAACGTCCAGAGGCACACAAAACCCTTAAATTTTAAGCAGTGAACAAGAAATTGTGGGCTTTCCTTCAGGTGATAGCCTACTAACAAACACCTGGGCTGCTTTAGCTGCCAAAGCCATGCAAATTAAATTATTGTTCTAAAAATCATCATCTCTCTCCATTTCAGTACCCAAGGGCAATATCCACCTCTGGTTCTGTGAACCAGCAGCTAATTATCTCTGTGCAACTGGAAACAGCAAACTCTTTCAGTTGGACAGAACTCTTTTCATCAAAGGGAACGCAAGCACAAACCTAACATCTGAGAAAAGCAAATTCAGCCTAAGAAAACGCTGTAGGAACAAGGACTGAAGTTTAAATCAGTGCTCCTCACTCAGTCACTGCGACACACTCAGCCATCCCTCTCTCTACCATGATGATGCAGCCAAGATGAAGCTCCATTTTACCAGCAATTACCTGTTACAGGGTCAAACCTCTTGGAACTTCGTCCTGTTTCCCATCTTTAAGGCACCACATTTTAAGACCAGATTTTTATCATGAACAACAGACCTGCACAGGCACTGAGAGCCTGAATTCCCTCCTTTGCATCCTTTCCACGGGTCAGCAGCTGAGGAGGAGAGGTTGACAGGGGCAGGGGAAAGGCACACCCTGGGTTACATCTATATCCTTTCACTGGATGTGAAGGGGCACATCCACATTTGGGGCTGTGACAGGACATTCATCAACCTGCTCCTCCTGGAGAGAAAGGAGAGCAAATAACTGCCAGTAAAAGGAGTATCTTAGAGCTCAAGGAGCTGCTCCTCAAGGAGAGGATGATGTTTCCTCTTGCTCAAGGCATGATCTCACTCACAGTGCTCACTCCAGAACTATTTACCTCCCAGAACAACACAGATGATTCTTCCTCAGGACTGCAGAAAACCACACCCCACACCCCCAATGCCTTACAACACCAACGTCAGCAACAGCATCAGCTGCGGGATGCTGCTAAATGTAGCACTGGTTATCAAATCAGAGTAAGCAAAAGCAAATTAATCATATATAATACTCACTGACAGAGCCCTGTGACAACAATGAGGTGCATTGGACAGATGTGTTTGTTTCCCCAAAGGACACGGTAACCCGGGACAGTTATTGAAAACACAGAAGAACCAATTACTTTTTTATTATTTTCTATACTGAGGCCTTTCCTATTGTTCTACCAGGTCTGTTTCATCTGAATGCACATGGAAACAGAAAATACTTACCTGCTTCTCAATGCCAAGGTGAATTTAATCAGAAAACTAATTGCTTTCATTTTTCCTGCTATAAACTCTTCAATTTGCTGCAGAAATTACCTAGGTGAAAATTTTCTGTGAGCAATGAAGTCCAAAAGGAAATGGTCTGTGTTGTTTCTTGGGAGAAAATTGCCTTTAGAAAAATCCTATTTCTTTACTAGAGTATCAAGGAGAGAGGTGGTGGAAGAAAGAGGTGTATAGTTTTTGAGATTGATCATTAGGATGAATGAGAGAAAAACTGAAGGCTATGAAATAGCTCCATAGTCTATCACTACTTCTTACCCAATAATTGCACCAGTAACTGCCATCTTCACTAAATTTTTATGTAGATTCTTTCCCTGCCAAACTTGGCCCCAAAAGAACTGATGTATAATATCTAGTTCTCTATACACAGGTCTTAAATTGCTGGCAGCTGCAAGAAACATGAATTACAACCAAAATACAATGTTAAATTATTTCCAAACACATTAGCAGCCCACAGAACAGTCCTCATTTAACAAATGAGCAAGAATTGCTGAAAACAAGAATGTGGAGTGAAATACTTATCTTTTTCAACCCTAGAGTCAAGCACCTGATACTCTGTGCTGCTTTTGACTGGGGTCTATAAAGCTGCATTCAAACACATAATTTTCACAGTTTATCATTTCATTGAAGTATTTTTTTTCCTAGAATGTTTTGTTACATACCACATGGAAGATGGTGATCATTAAACTGTGTGTGGGGGAAGCCCACAGAGCTGGTGGAGCCCATCCATCCGTGGCTCTGACAGTGTTAGGAGCCTCAGATCTCACATCAGCACTTCCACTGGACACAGAATAACAGATCCCACAGTGCACCAAAGATTCAGGAGGGACACTCACAGCACTCACACCACTCACACTGACATTTCATAGAACAACCAATGCTGGGTTTCACCCAGAGAAGGCACTGTTAAACCCCCAGACTCACATTCACTTTCTGGGATGAGGATTCCCATCACCTCCTACAGCCACAGGCTCTAATGGTTAATCACTGGTGGCTAAATAAATCCTACATCTTGTTTGTGATAAATCTGGACTCAACACCGGCTCAAAGGGTAATGGGAGACGGTGCCAAGATACTTGTGAGGAAAGCAAACAAGCCAAAGGCAATCTGGCTGCTTTGGCAGAATCTATTTTCCTCATATAAAAACAGAGAATTAGAGGTAATTCAGCTGCTGAATTATCTAATTGCAACAGCAAGATGAGGACAGTTTTCTAACTTCTGTTGTAGCAGATCTAAGTGGTCGTGCTGTTCAAGGAGGAAGAAAAATGTGAATTGAGTAGGGTCCAGGAATTCAAGTGCAGGAATAAGAGGAACCAAGCACTAATTTAATTCAAGCCCCAATTTAATGAAAAGGCAGATAATTGAGGGTAATGAAGAGCCTGGAAATGGTAAGAACAGAGGGTTGCAGAGGCCTGTAAAAGCACTTTCTGTGTACTCTGTTAAATGTGGGTTCCAGAGCACTCAAAAACACCGAGAGCAGGAAGGAAAATCAGAGCCCTGGTGCCCAAAGACCTCCTGGATCTGTGAGTCAAACTCACTGACTGTCACACAGAGATCTCCAGCAGCTCCAGCTGACTTGAAGAAAAAAAAAAAAACAAACAATGAAAACAGCAACAGCAATTGTTAATAGACTGAAGGAGGACTATTTTTGGTACCAGTAATCCCTACTGACCACTTGCCCACACGCTGTCAGCTCACGATGTTCCCTCGCCTCTGCAGAAGCAGAGTAGCCTGTAGGGAGAAGAGGAAAAACAATGGGAATGAATAAATAAACAAACAGAAGGAAAAGGTGATAAAACACAGGGGGGAAAAAATTCATGCAACAGACATGGAAGAGAAAACATGAACGGGAGGAAGAAGTAATGCAGAAGCATTCTGCAGCACAGAGAATGCAAAATCTGCCAGAAAGAAGCAACGGTGCAAAAACAAGAAAACCAAGAGTTAAAAAGGAGGCTAAAGTGGAGGAACTGTTAAAGCCAAAGCAGAGCTGCTAAATGAACATCTACCTACATCCTGGCACAGAGGATGTAGGATCCTTGCTGACCAAGCTGTGAGCAGCAAAGGGTTTCAGGACCTCTGAAATAGTTTCGCAAGGATAAATCCTGCTATAGCTCTTAAAGAAGTGGAATTACCCCTCCAGTTTGTTGACAGGAGAAATGGAGTTCTCTAACAGCAAGAAGGGCTTAGAAAGAATCATGGAACCACCTGGAAAATCAAAGAGCTGGTTTTGTTATCAAAATAAAGACCTCATTGCCATCTCATCTGAAGAACTTACTGTGAGTGGCAGGCTGGAAGCTCACATATAAAGACATATTTTAGTTACGTACTTGGGCTTGTACACACCCCAGATTTGAGCATCTCTCAGAAAGCTACTCTCAGAAATGGTCTCATTATGCCACTGGCAAACAGGAGCACAATAGGAGAGAGACTACCCAGAGCCTAAAACTTAAGTAGGTGCAAAAGATAGCAGGGATTCAGAGAACAGATGGGGGGGAACGACAGGACTAGGAGCACAATTTAAATTTGAGTCCCTGTGAAGCTGGCAGAAAGACTGTTCATTTATTTCAACGGACTTTGGATCAGACCCCTCGGTTCTGAAGAGCTTTGAAGTTGAAAAATATTAGATGAGCACTCAAAAATCCTTATCAAGAGAAAAATGCAGCTAAAGAGATGTCTATGAGTGCCTTTTTAACTTGCTTGAAAGGGTCAGAAAATTGAGAAGAATGTTGGCACACAGACTGTGGTTTAATGTGATTTGAGGGGAACACTTCAGACACAAAGCGTGGATAACACATGAAATAGGAATTGGACATCTCTTACCAGAGTTTGTGCACTATGGACTCATCACAGCCATCTAAGAACTGCTCAAAAAGCAGATGAAGCTAAATCAGGGTGAATTTCTAACTTATGGATGCCCTGAATGTTTGCTACCTTTTCATAAATCAGGGTAAAATATTTTGTGGAATTTCTTTGGCAGCAATGCTGGTTTAGCAAAAACTTTTGCTCCCTGTATCTGCCCCAGCAGCTCCTTGTCATCCCAACATCAACCTCATGCCATGCAAGCAATTTTTTCCCACATGGGGTGGAAGCTGCTGCCTGAGGTTCACAGACACAAATCCAAGGACAGCCTTCAGACACAGAACAACTATTCACCAGATACACCTCTCTTCCAGATTTTATTATTCCTCTGAGGAGTGCCGAAGCTTTCAAGAAATCTGGGATGTGAAAAACGAAGTTCACTCTCCTGTTAAGATTTAAAAGTTTAATAAAGGACAATAAGGGGCAAAGATGATAAAGCAAAAGTCACAGCGCTGGGTGCTTTTGGCGCTCAGCCAAGAGCACACCTGTGGCCTCTAAAACGCCCTTTTTATACACCTGAAGTATTACATATTTATCAACAATTATGCATATTCATAAACAATTATACATATTCAAAACCCTTTCCAGCAACAATTCAGAATGGAATCTTGTTTTGGTAATTCCCGGAATCGGAATCCACAGGTGATTGCATATTCAAACCCTTTTGAGTAACCACTCAGAATGGAATCCAGGCAAATAGTTCATAAGCATAGCTATTTCTAAGTTTTTTTAAGAAAACCACATCTTCATAACAACGCTACCTTATATATCATATTTTACATATAGCATCTATTTGTGGCAGAGCCACTGTTACAAAGGCTACTTTAACATCACTTCTTTTAACATTTGCAAAAAGCCAATATTATAGCATCTGTTTATCACAGGGATGTTTGCAAGAACCGGCAGCACGGCCGTGCCTCAGTCACATCACAGCTCGTGCTGTAAGCAGACAAAGCTATCGAAATTTAACCTGGGAAATCTGCCCTTATGGCAGGCTCCAGTGGGCAAAGGCAGCTCAGCACGGAGCTCACTTTCACTCCCCACTCCACAAAACTCAAGTACTCAGCAGAGCAGCTCGTGGAGGGCAGGAGAGTGGGTAGGCAGGAAGGGTTCCAGACTAAAGTACAACTCTACAGGCAAGTCTAAGCAGTGCTGCCTGTCAAGCCTGGCTCCATGGGTGAGCTGCTGCAGGAAGATGGTGTTTACCTCGACACAAATCTCTGCTGAGTGCTCCCATATGGCACATACTGAGTGAGAAGTGACAAAAGCGGTGGATGTCTTGCACAGCACCTTCTTCAGGGGTGTCTCTGCAGCCTGGAGCTAACTGCATATCCTGCAAATGTCTTCATGGGTTTAGAACTTTCTGTTTTCCCCTTTTTTAATAAAAAGAAATCCATTAGGGCCACAGTCACACTATGTTTTGATTTCAGCTCATTTATCTAAGTTAAATTAGCTGGTGTGCAGTTGAATAGGAAACAACATTAGCACCGTAAAACACGCAAAATAACTGCAGAATGGGGGATCATAATGGTAGAAAGTTACTGTGGATCTGAAATTTATAGTCACTAAACTAGACTGAAACAGCAACTACCAAACTAAAATCCGTCAGCAAATCACTGCCTAGGTAATTTCCTATTGTTTTATTTACCATGTCTGAGTGAAATTTACTGGGGTGGCACAATACATTTATAATCAACATGTCATATTTATTATACATACAGCTTTGCAAAAGCAGAATGGTTGCTCTCTTTAGGCTAAAAAAGAAAGGATGAGGAAAACCAACCTCTCTCCAGAGGTGAGGTGTGGTTAGCTGTGAGCCTGACATTACAGGATGGACATTTTTGATACACAGGAGACATTTTAATACATGTATTTTAATACACACTGACATAGAATCCACAAAGAAAAAGATTTTAAGAAAAAAAAACCTACCAAAAAACCCACAAACAAACAAACAAAGCCATGAACACCATCCTCTCTCATTAGGCCACAGCAATGGACTCCCACTCTTTACTTCCAGACAGAACTTGGATGAGGCTCAGCAGGCTCGGTGTTTACAAGGAAAATGGCAAAGTTCAGAAGGTTCCTCATCCCCCACACACCTATAATTATCCTGTTTTCTGCAGCTTGGTCAGAAGAGGGATGAAGGTTAGTTCTTTCCAGCAGTTCTATTTTCATCCTCACATCACTTTTTGACAGTAAAATATGTCAGAATTGGAAACCATCCTGTGTCAAATGACATCTAATTTGCCCTAAACCGAGAAGAGAACTCAATCACCTTTCCCACTTGCCTCTGCACATCTTGTCCTTACACAGGGTCAAGAGCAGACAGTTGTGCTCACTTGTATTGGCTGAGACTCCAGCCCAAAACATGGACCTCATTACCCCCTTTTCACCTGATCACTGAGCCAAACCTAAGCTGTCATCCACACCCAAAAAGAAACTGGTGATGGAGATAAGATGGAGATAAGACCTTTTTTTTCCCATGTAATCTTACTTTTCTTTTTATTTTTCTTCTTTATTTTTTTTCCTTTTAAATAAGGAAGCAATATCACCCTATTTTTTTGCAAGAAGAATATCTACCATCTCATCCCCCAAAGAGATGTTCCCAGTGGTAGCAATGCTTATTCTGATCATCTCCTCAGTTTTTCTGGTCCTGCTTTCTTTTCTTAAAAATATGCTCCTCATATCTAGCACTTCAGTCTCTCAGTGTGCTCCACTAAACCAAGGAAGTGCTTGAATCCAACCAGAATTACCTCTCTGAGTTTTACCATTCCATGCTTCTGGAGGCAGCCTCTATTCTTTCATCCCTCACTAAATAAAAATGTTTTTAACTGCTCCCTCATTTAGCTGGAATGAAATTTCAATTGTTATGCCCACAGTTTGAAAGAGGCTCACAGCAATATTCACATTTATTAGCTGGAACCAATAACAAACCAAACACTTGTCATTTTGCATTGTAGCTCTGATCCTATTTTCTTCCTTCTTCAAAGCTATTAAAAAATAAATAAATCAGATATGAGAACGAAAAGTTCAGTAGTGGCTCATGAATAGTGATGTTTGTTATTCTAGAAGTGGTTTGAGGTTTTTTGTTTGGTTGGTTTTTTCCCCCACACCTTTTCTGATTGTCACTGAAATGGTTGACTGCTTTTGCCATTGTATTAATTTAATTTTTATTCAATTCTCTGATGTCTATCAGAATATATCTGGGATGCTGTCAAACCACCAAAGAAAATTGGTCAAGAGAGAATAACAAGAAAAGAAGGGGGGAAAAAAAAGAAGTTAAAAAAGCAATATCTGCAGAAAAGGCCACAAAATATTGGAGCTGACAAGATCTAAAGGGATTTCCTGCTCTGCCACAGATGCCTTCAATGACTATGGGCAAGTCACAACAACCTACCAACTCTGGCATTCCAGGGATATCACTCATTCTTTTTGCCACACAGTCTGTCTTCCACCAGAAAGAAACCAAAATTCTTGGGGAAGGAAAAGTAGAGAGGTTGCCTGTATCCAAGATTTGGTGGGAAATATCATCTGTCGTTCTTGTGAGTCTGCTCCACAGATCACTACATAGAAATGGAAGAGTTCAGCATTTGTATCCTGATTTTGGCAACTAATTTTCCTTTTCTTTAATAGCTGTGCTGCTGGAAAGCAGGGCCAGGGTTGGATGGGGGATGTATCTTCCTGAAACTCAAAACTAGAACTGGAACTCAAAGAAAAATAAAATCTCAAATAACTAATGTAAAAGTGGATTTTTAAAATTACTCATTGACCTCACACATTTTAGCCACAATTGTTTTTCTTCAATTGACAGAATTTCCTTTCTTTCTTTTTCTTTCTCTTTCTTTCCACCTATGAAGTTGGCAGAAGTGGGAATGCTCCTGAGTGACTGTCCAAATGCCTCCCAGAAGTATTCAGAGCAAGAAATACTATAAATTAATTTGTTTTGTTTAGTTGGGCATGAGAAGAATATTCCTACTTTGACAAATTATGTTTGTTCTCAGTGGAAAAGAGGCTGCTCCAGAAAAAGATTAAAAAAATGTTTGTTTTCTCAGGAACTAAAGGCACATATATCCCTATTGATCTGTTGGAAGTACATACTGTGCCCCAGCTGTTACTCTATGGCTCTTGAGGAAACCAGCAGTACAGTAGGAAATTAAACAGTAGTCAAAATAAAAAATAAACATTCTTCCTGACGTGCACAGTGTATTTAGGTAACATGCAATTACACAAACGTGAAGGTGAGGAAAGCCCAGGGATAAGAATAGGCTCAAGAGCGTGGGATAATTCATAGCCAGGGGCCTGAGGGATGTGTGGGACCTAGAAAAGGGTTCAATAAAAAAAAAAAAAGTGATTTACAGACTTCATCTTTCCAATGGTAACGTTGCCTTTTGACCAGGAAAAGCTTTGTGCACTCCCCCACACAAAGAGCCTGTGCTTGCACGTATCAGCATCTGTGCACGAACAGGAAAAAACAGGATTACACCTTGCACCACCAGAATTTACAGGTGCCAGCACATTCCTTTGGTGCAAAACAGACTCACACCACACACACAAAACAGGCTGTGGAGTGCAGCTACTTTGTTCCAGGAAAAAAAGACAAAAATATAAGTGTTCCTTTCTGTGCATGCCTCTGTGCACTCTTACACCAAGCTTGCAGAGAGGTCTGGGTAACAGCTTAGCAGCAGACACACAAAATTATAACTCCTTTAAGCATGAGCATTTTCAGTCCAGGCTAAAAAATGCCAATGGAAGTGTTAGTACCACCTTGTCTAAAGCCAAATCCCACTGCCTCAGGTTTTTCTAAGGGACCTATTACACTGGTATCTAAGTACAAGCGATGAAAACACCATTCTCAAATAATTTGAACAATTTTAAAGCCAATTTTGTTGTCAGTTCTATACAGAATGAACATTCTTTTACAGAGCCCACAGAAAAAGAAGGTTTTTAAAACATATGAAACTTTCACTGTGCAAAAGGACTGTTGCCTCCCGCACACTGAAGGAGGCCAGCTCATACATCAATGGCCAGCAAGCCAGTCAAAAACTTAAAAATTAAATAAAATTTGGAAAAAAAACAACTCAGTTCATACAGGCTGCATTTCTGCAGAAGTTGAGTGATTTATACCAAGCAATAGATAACTGTCTCCACTGCCCTTGCCTGACTGACAAGAATAAACTCCCAAATAGAAACCAATACTAAGAGCACTTATCCCAGTCTAACTCCTCGCCTCACTGCCCGTCAACAGAATACACTGAATGTCACCAAAAAGCCAAATTAAATGCATTTACTGTTTCTCCCTGAGGAAAACAAAGTTCTTCAAGCATCACTATGCTTTCACCATCAGGTTACAATACAGAAATTGCTGCATTTATGAGATTGTGGTCATTCCAAATTTCAGCCCTGGACTGCCTTGCCAGACTGACCACTGCCTGTCCATGAAGTGAAAGAGGCAAGAGGTTCTCACAGAAAAAACGTGGGCTCATAAAAAGTTACCAGAGTCACGCTGAGATGGCTCTCATATTAAAATTGTCAGTTCTGTAACTTTCAAGCTTTATTTTGGGTCTCAAAAGAAAACTGGGCTGGACGGGTCATTCAGGAGGCAGTATTCACTCTGGTGCCTCCAGGACTTTTCAGTGGTCAGTCCAGCTGTGACTCTCTCTAACCCACCCCGGTTTTTAACTTAAAGGAGTATATTTTGAACTGACTGTGCCTGGAAACACCTGACACAGATTAGGCCATAACACAGCTGGCTGGAAATATCAAACTGTGCTGCTGCCTCAGCCACTGCTCCAGTGGGAGACATCACCTGAGCACTGTCACCTGGGACTCCATCACACAGAAGGATGAGGGAAAATCACTCAACTTCACACCCCTGCACTTGCACTCTGGCAAGAGGCAGCTAAAGCACGCGCTGGGAAGGGGATCTCTCGCCCTGCAGACCCACAGAAGTCAGTGAGACACCACACAGCCCCTCAGGTTGTGCCTTTCTGAGGGAACAGGCTCCAGGAGAAGGGCAGCATCCTACAGTGCTCAGTGACACCAGAGGAGTGGTGTGACAGCAGCAGGCTCTGGAATCATCAGCTCATCTATTCTTACGGCCATTAGGCTGAAGACACCTGGCTGAGAGGCAGCAGGGGAAAGGAGAAAAACACAGAAATAGGGAAAAAACGGCATGGAGATTATCGTTAGTGCATGGAGGAGCCAATATTGGGAGGTGTTTTGTCGTGTGTCTGAGGTACAGAACAGCTGCTTAGCTAATAGCATTATACAGGATCATGACAGAAAAGAGCATTAGCCATATTATAGTGCAGGAAAGAAAAGAATTATGTGCTGCATATTTTGTTCCCAAAGACTAATATAATGAAAAGGGTTCTGCTGAAGCCACTAAGGCACCCTTCAAAATCACATACATTATAAATCAGCAAAGCCCTGAGGCATCATGTTTATATAGACACTTAAATTTAAAACAAAAATACTCAATCTTCATTTCTGAGTAGAGATTCAATTACTTTGAGCTTTAGAGTCTGAATAATATGAAGCATAAAACTAAGTTTTTTCCCCAAGGTATCTCTCACTTGTGGACCATTTAAATCACCTAGTTGCAGGAAACAGACAAAACAAATTACACCAAAAAACCAACAAAATTAGTCTTTTATCTGTGAAATCCAATACAAGCTGTGAAATAGAAAAACTGGCAAAAAGCAGTTGGGCTATGAAGCATCATGAAGGCCTCGTCAGCTGTGCTTCTTCCTTTTTCCTAATTCTATAAAGCTCTTCACAGAAAGCCAGGAAATATTTTATTACTGCAACTGTTTGATAAGCTGGTCCTAATACCCTCTCACTGTCTAGGTGAATCAGTGCCAGAGTAGAGCATAATGAAATTTCAAACATAATGCAATAGAAGTTATTATGATGACAGCTAGAAAGTTCATTGAGAATATTCTGTAACAGCAAGTTCTTTTGTTTTTCTTTTCTCCTCTTTTTTTTTTTTTCTTCTTTTCTGTTTATTTTAATCAAATCAGAGATTGGCCACTAAAGCCTTGGTTCTCTAGCTGAGAAGAGGAGCACACGGTGCTACCTCAGATTAGCTCAGCTGAGTTCAGCAGAGTCCAGCAGAGAGAAGTGCACCAACAGCAAGTTAAAGGAAAGAAGTCAAAAGATCTGAGCTTCCCTAAAAGTCTGGGTTTGCAGAGCTGGGGGCTCCTGCTGTCCCTGCCGTGTGCTGCTGTATCAGCACGGTGTAAATCCAATTGCTGCCTCACACAGCCCTTTTCCAGCCAATGTTCAACCCCTGCAATGTCATCTAAGGTAGCTCTGCCACTCCTGTGTGAGTAACTCTTGCAGGGGTTGTTAGAAGGACAGGAAAATTGTAGAACTTTTTCATGAGAAACACTGAGGCTGGTAAAATCCAGTTCCCAGGCTCCTGAGCTTCAACGAGGTTTCCATGAACATTGCAATAAAGCCAGGTCACCAAGGAAGCAGCCAAAGATATGGGTTTGAAAGGGTTCTCAGAATCAGATCAATACCTCTCTGTCTGCAAGAAAATGCAGATTCACTCACCTGAGCACAGCAGCCAATGTCACTTTATGCATCTCTGCCAATTACATACAGATCCCCCCTGGATTCTTGAAAGTTTCTTTTTCTTGGCCAGCCAATCCCCTTTCATTTTTCAACTACTTGTTAAAGCTTTTCTATTTCATCATCACCAAAATAACTTCCTTATTGGAACTTAGAGAAATAAAAATCCTGAACATAACCGCCTTTTCATCAAACCACACGAGACTGTTAAAATAATTACAAAAGCCCAAATTTTCCAACAAGACAGGCAGCAACACATAGACTCTGTGGGGCTGAGCAATGCAGTTCTTCTCACAACCACTCTAGTCTTACAGGCATTTGGGCAAAGCTGTGTACAGCACTCCTGCTGTATGCCTGTTCTGTAACGTTCCAACAGACCCACGTGCTCTTTCCACAGACACTCCAAAACCCATGTCTGGTTTGGCATGTGCTGGTGTGCAGAACCCTCAGCACCACCAGAGAATGCCCAAGATGTATCAATAACTGCATTACCCTCTAGGTAACATGAGTTCCTGGGGATTTAGAGTAGGGCAAAGTAATAAAGAGCGAGGACAGTTGTGTCAGGATGGACACGCAGCCATTGCCCAGGACTGCAGGTCTGGCCACCCCTGGAGCTGGCAAGCAGCATGTCAGACCTAGAGCACACAGCAGCAGGGCCCTGGGACGTGGCCAGACCCACCAGACTCAGATAAATCCAAACTGACTGCCTGGGACCTGCAGCAGGAGACCAGCACAAGGTTTTGCTCTTGAGCATAAGGGTTTTCCAAGCATCTTTCTGCACTACAGTGGTACAATGCAAAGATTGGAAAGGAACGTTCTTAAAAGGCTCTGTGAAGGGCTCTCAAGCTCTAATGGATTCTGCTAACAGTCCTCTGAGGCTGCTGAATGTCACTTTATGCTGCTTCAGAGGTGCAAAGCAGCTTATCTGGACCAAAAGCATGGCCTTCAGGTCTCCAGAGATAAAAGGCCAGAGCACTAAACCATTCTGTCTTGCCAACCACAATAAAGAGTCATTTAATTTAGCCAAACTCATTTAAAATAAAGATTGATAAAGAACAGGACCAGATTATTTAATAACAAAAATGAAACTATTCCTCTGGGTTGGATGACACTCCAACATTCTTGCAAGACAGAGAAATGGTAAAATGTTTAATAGAATTTACAGCATTTCGTTCAGATAAAAGAGGATGCTCAATTTATGGGTGATGTTTGGCTCAGAGCAGCAATAAAAGTCAGGTCAATAAGTGATTCTTTTTCCTGACTTGGAAAAAATATTCTGGCTAAACAAAGAATCACCATAAACCACAAACAGGCAGAGAAAGGAGTCCCCTGATAGCAAGGTCCCCACTGAAAAAATAGCAAAAGGTGGCTTTCTTTTAGCTAGCTGGAAAATGTCAAAGCAAAGCAAATCATTTATGTGGTGTCTGTAAATAAAATATTGTCCAGGAAAATAAGAGCACTCCGTTGGAAATAAGTCACAAAGTCATTCCCTGGGAGGGGGGGGAAGAAAAGAAAAGTTGGTCTTGTTAATTAAAAATACTTAACAAGGTCATCTGTGAGCGCCCAAGTCTTATTTGATTAAATGAAATGCTCCAAACTTAAGAAAATCCTGAAGAAGGAAATAATAACAAAAAAAAGTGAGATTTAGGGCAGTGCTGAGAGCTTGTTGCAGAGTAACTGTGGAAATCTCTCTGTCTAATGGGGGAAAGTGGAGGTGCAGAGGATTTTAGTACAGAACTCAGCCCTGGAGCATGCTCATCTTTTCTGCTTCTCAAACACATTCTAACAAGGCACTGAAAAAGCCTGAGTGAACTGTAGTTAACACTTCAGTAAATATGGAAAAAAACTTCTGCAAACTGCAATGGCAGCAAACAGAGCCCCAAGTCCCTGAGATCCTGTGCAATGGTTTGCTTTTTATCCTGCTAGCAGCAGAATTATATTTAGGTCCCACACTCTGGGACTGAATGTACCCAGAGTGAGAAACGCTCCTCTGGCTTGGAGAGGTCTAATGATCCAAGCCAGAGCTAGCAGGGAAAGAGCTGTGTGAAAGACAGGATTTGCCCTATTTTACAGCTGAAAGCCACGGCACAGACAGATGAAATGAGCTGCCCAGGGTCACATGTACTCTGTGATAGAGTCAGAAATGAAATCCGAGCCTCTTCAGTTCCTTGTCAGTGCTTTTACCTTAGACTATCATTTCACTGTTAAAAAACACAAACGAATCAAGCCCTGCCCTATTCCAGCAGTGGGCAAAATCACCCCGTTCACATGACAGGCAAGCTGAGAGAAAGGGGAATTATAGGCAATGAAATCTGTCGGAGGCTCATTTGCTTTGAAAGGCAGGTCACTAATTTAGGTGCCTAACTCAGGAACCCACTCAGAAACTCTTAATCCCAGAACCAACTCTCAGCTCACTCTTAATATTGCAGAGCTTTGCACTGCTGCTCTGCAACCCCTCTGTATATCTTTTAATTACACCATCACTCTCTGCAGACATTCCCTTGGTTCCTAAGGTGGAACTGCTTGAAACTTATTTAGTAAATACCCAGAGCCAAGCAGTAACCCTATTCCATTTGAGCTGGGAGCAGAACAGCCAAGTAAGGACATGACTCAAGGCTCCTCTGACTAAAGAGAAAGAGAACAAGGAGATGGAGGAAAAGCACAAAGGGAAACTTTCTGGTTCAACTGTACCAATGAAACAGGTTGTTTGCAAAGATTTCATGCCAAGTGCTGGCAGGCAGCTACCATGGATTAGAGTCAGGCTGCAAGTGCAGCTATAATGAAGATGGGGAATGGGCCAAACAAGCATTTAGCTGGCTGGGAAGTTACTGCTTCTCCTTCTGCCTGGAACACACATTTAATTCTCCTGAAATGCACGTGTGTGGAGGCACAAGTCCAAACTCACTTGTTCTTCCTCCCTGAGGTCATAACCACGCCAGACGCCACATCCTTGGAATTACTACATTTGTCAAAAAGATTCTTACAGACAAAAAAAACATCAGTGAAGTTTTTGGGCTTGGATTTTTTTAAGCACCACGGAGTGAACAATGAAAATAACAAGACAGAACAGAGTGATGTGGACAGGCTGTTGCCTGGCAGTAATCTCAGTGTGAGAGAAGCCTCCTTGGCTCTCTGGGAACCACCCTGAGGTTTCTTTGCAGCAGCCTTGTAATTTTGTACACATGCCCCAAGCCCTGCAGTTCTCAAGAAATAGCCACTGATAATTGCTGATTTATGCTCATAGACTTGGAGGAGCAGGTTCAGTAGGCAAAGAAGATTCACTGTATGTTTCCTGCTTAGGGTATTATTATCTTTAAGAAATAAAAATAAAGGAGGACATGATTGGATTACAATCAGCCACCGTGCATATCATCCTCTATCTGTTTTGCCTCATGCTGTGTTCTAGGACTTTGCAGCAAATGAACAGTCCCTCAATGTCATTAGGGTAAGCTCTGGTAGAAATTGAATGCTTAAAGTGTTGCACTTCCACTCGAATTGCAGTTTGGCAGGTGAAATGTGGAAATTCCTAAAGAAAATATGCGGCAGAACTGGGGCTCTAAATACCAACCACCATCCAAGGTAAAGACAATGTAAAGTCTGCCAGTTACAGGTGAGACACAAGGTATTTTATGAAAAGTCTGAATTCACACAGGTTTTTCTTGGGACGATGTTTGGGGGCTGGTGTATTTTAGTAATGCCATTAAATACAATCCCCAAAACAACACAGCAGAACAAAGTAACAATCTGCACACAGGCACCACCGCTCTGTCTTAACACGTCAGAAGTCAAAAAAGAATATTAATTTTGCTTTAATCAGGATCCCAGAGATGACACAGTGAAGCTGTGGCTTGCAGGTGTGTTTTCTGAAGAGAAACAGCAGAAGAGCTTTAAACACAATGACTCCATTTACTCTTAATCCCCTTGTATTCACAAAATGAGTCTAAGTCGGCCAAAAGTGGGAAGATGCCCCACGCAGCCTAAATTTGGACCTGAAGCAAGCAGGATGTTCCTACTCATTACAGCCACCACCCCTGAAAACTTTCCAACTCACTGATTATATTTGTAGCTCTGGGAACAAGAAAGGGACAAACAACAATAGGCAGCTTGGCTGGAGAAAAATTACCAGTGATAAAAGACGACAGGTGATCACTCTAATGGTCCAAGCTGTCCTGGCTACCACTTCTATCCCATTGTTCAAAACCCCAGGAAGATTTTTTAAGGAGGAAAGGAAGCTGTAACACCAAGTCCTTGAAAGGTCAAGATGAGCCAGTGGGAGGTATTTGGTGAAATAACCAGAAAAAAAGGGAAATAAGAGTACCTAGGTGGGGAACAGTGAGAGCCATTTTCACTCGAGCATCCGCTTTTCCACTTAACACCACGAGAATCTGGTGATGTAAAATCACTGATTTCTTAAAAGTTGTCCAGAGCTCAAGTGGCCCATTAAATACAGCAGTGGCTCCTTGCATGGTCCGTGACACCACTCCACAGTCACCCAGAGCTGAGGTGCCAGGGGGTTCAGGTGCTGCTTTTCCCACTTACAGGCACCGTGCACCGCATCCAAACAGGTCAAACCCGACTCAGGTGAGAGACACTTCCCAAGAGCTGGAAAGAAAGAAGCACTTCTACACACTTGACACCTGAATAACCTCAGGGTCAAGCAATCCATCTCATCTGGATTCAAGGACACTGGTTTAGAATGAAGCTTTCTACAGTCCTCATATTCTATTTATAAAGAAAGGATCTTGTGAAGTTAGCTTTGTCTGAGATATAGATTAAGAGTTGAATACAAAACCGAAACTATTCCTTTTTTTACCTTCTTTTTCTTGTGCAAGGCTATCAGAGCATCTCCACTTCAGTGCCAAAAATGTGATTCATGTTGGCATATGTCAGTATAGCTTCAGAAATTAATATTTAAGCATGAAAGTTAAACACTACAACCTAAATCACAAATGCAAAGTGAGTTTAAATCATTATTTCAATTAAAACTATTTCATTTGAATAATCATTCTAATGTTGTCCTAATAAGAAGCGGTAGAAATGATCTGACACTTTTTTTCATTTTCAAACTACAGGGAGCATTGATATTTCTGCTTTTTATTTCAGATGGGAATTTTGTTCTGAAACAGAGGCTCCAGTAAAAGAGAAGCTCTTACTCCTGAGTAGACTGGCTTCACTTTTCCTCGGGTGAGGGAAATGGCACAATTACTGTGTTTGTTCTCCTTTCCCAAAGACCATTTCTGACACCAGGGACATGGTATTTCACAGCCACCCTCAGGACTTCACCCTGACACAGTGGGAACCCTGAGCTCACTCAATTAGCACAGCCTTGTGAAAAACTACTCATTAAACATCACAAGATAAATACGGGCAGCTGAATTTTGCAAAGAGTTCTCACCCATCCTCTGGCACATAACAGACTGGAAATACCAATAATGTAAGAACAGCCTCTGAGAATAAGGTTACACTTGTGTATAAATGTGCCATTCCTGCCTTTAAGATGCCCACTGTAAATACAGAACTCAAAGCTATGTAGGTCGTTGGTGTTTTTCTGGGAAGTTGACTCACTCCGGTGTCAAAATTTCCAGAAAAGCCCTTGACTCTGCCACTGTGTGTGAAGATGTGCATTCCATCAATTCCACAAAAAGGTAATTTCATTAAAGAACACACCAAAAGAACAATTTAAATGATGAAGCATTTCCTATTAGTTATAACCCATTGAAAGCATGTACCAGATTGGGTTTTTTTCTGGAGATTATTTATTTAGTTAATAATTTGATGGCTGGATTTTCACTACCATCCATTATGTGGTACATTCCTTTGTGACAAGCTTGCAATAGGTTATTTACAGTCAGAAAAGAGCTCTAAGCCCTGAAATTTCAGAAAGCTATCTTGATCCTTTAATCCAGCTGACTTCTCAATGTTGTAAAGTTCTCTTTAGCAGATGGACTCCGATAAAATTCTCATGGATTTTATTTCTTCCTTCCTGCTGAGGAAAAGGTCACCCAAGCAAGACCCTCCACTTAGTCCTCAAGACACACAGAGGAGAAAAGGAGGCTCTGTTACAGCAGGGAATGCAATGCCAAATCCCAGAGTGGGAGATTTCCTTGTAAAACACATGACCAATCACTATTCTTACCCTGCCACTGCCACACAAAACCAATAATAAGTTGTTGAGCAGTGCTATCTATTCCACAGTTCCACATGTAAAATAAATCACTGTGCAGGCAGGTATTGGCTCTTTGGCATAGAGCAACCTGACATTTGAGGAGCCAGTTTCTAAAAAGAAGCCAGAAAATCAGCCTCCAGAAGGAAACATGTTTTTAAGATTGAAAACAAACCTTGGTCAGCATTTGTGCCTATACTACATCAACAATAAGAACTGTGCCTGTGTAGGGAGCTGCCTACAAGTGCTGCAGTTTAATCATCTCATAAAAACCACAGGTCAAAACACGCCTGGTTAAGTGAAGTGGGGCAAACCAGCCAAGATCCTTCACCCATTTCCTTTGGTCAGTGCCGGATACAAACCAGCAGCAAGAGCTGTAACATCCACACGCCACTTCCTTCCTCCCAGGTTTCACTGTCGTCCCCCCTGACCACACAAAAAGCCACCACAGTACGTACATACATCATTTTAGACCTATCTTTGGAAATAATAAACTAGAACTCGGTTGATCGGTTTGTTCCTCACAAACACCATAATCAGGCTAAGACAAATTTCCTGGCTCTGACAGATGAAGTGCATGGCGTGTCTGAAAGCAATAGCTGCGACACAATCATGGCCACGGACTGCAAAAAGTACCTCAGAGGAAAATGACATTGACAGCTACCAAATAAAAGTGATACAGGCCTGATTTGTCTCTCAGCTGGAAACACTTAGGGAGAAGTGAGTGGATTTTTAACTAGAGTCTCCATTTTTGGTGTCCAGAAAGGGAGGAATGGGAATATAACACTAATTCATGAAAACGACATACCAAAATCTACTGGTGCTACACAGGAACAAAAACAAACAAACAAAGACTAAGAGAAAGAAACAATCCCTCCCCATAGATAATATACTAAGACTGTGGTAGGTTTGAAATTCCCTTATAGGATTTACAAAATAAAATCCTTTCAAGAAAATTTGCCCACTGCATTCCGCATTTCCATAAAGGAATGGTCTCTTTGTTCATGTGGGTTTGGAATGCAGACAGGATTTCTTCAGTACCTTGAGATTATGAAAACAAAAGGGTCAATGTATAAGTTTTGTGGAATAATTAATAGAAACTTGCTCAGTGTGTTTGTTATATTGGAAATATGCACTGCCTGGCTGTGCCCACCTTTCAAGGCAGGGCCATGTCTCAGGGTAAATGCTGATTGCTCTACAGGAGAATGTACATGCTAATGTGTGTTGAGACAAGAGCTTAAATGGATTATGGACTTCAGGACAAGAGTCTCATATTGACTTCTCTGTAACACAAATCCCTGCTTCTCTGCCTGACAGATTTATCCTCTGGTGTTCACAGGACTGGTCCTACTTTCTCATGACTAGAGTTAGTAAGTCAATACACTGATCTGTTTGAAAAAATTAAGTGGCATAAGCAGGAATAATTTGGAAAGAAAAAATTCTTCATCATCCAAAACAATGACAGTGCTCCAGTAACTATGTGAGATGTGAATGACAAAGGGCAAAACCTTCCAAAGAACAGCTGTGCATGCACGAGGTGTCACTCTGCAGAGCACCCGCTCATCCTTTTTATTTAAGAAGCCCAGAGAAGTTGTTGGTTATTGACGTATCAAGACCACTTTCATTATATTCAAAAATCAAGCAAAAATCAGGCCTAAAACACTGATCCTTCCAGAGTGCAGGCTGCCATTCTCACTCTCTGGCTTCCAAAGACATTTACTCTCAGCTAAATATTAAATTATTGGTATTTCTGTACAAAGCCAAGCTACAAGCAGTGAGCTGAAAGCCTTTTCTCTGCTCCTGAAAGATTAGAAAGTGTTGTTGCGTGCCATTTCAAGCCATTTCCCAGAAAACAGGTTGAGACGCTGTCCGTCAGATCCATTCTCTTCCACAATTTTTTCCTTTCATACAACTGCTAAGTCTCCTGGTGTGCTTTTTGGCAGTACTTTTTGTTTTGTTTTGCTTTAAAACACACATTCCATTTGTCATCTGGAGGTTACACTTTGCTAAGAGGGTAGACTTGTACAACTTTCATAGGCATCAGGGCATTGGCCTTAGCTCCCTTGAAAGCCTCAAAAATGAGCCAAATCCCAGGTACTTTCAAGGAGACGTGGTTTTAAACAATTAAAATCCACATTCACAATGGTATTTGAGTACATGCCAGAATTATTAAAAGCACCTCGCCTCCTATTTGAAGTTCAGCATCTTCTTGGCCATTCCTTGTTACTCATGGCCTGTACATCCTTGAGGCAATTCCCCCCAGGAGTGAGAATCACCCTCCTGCCACGCACAGCTATGCTAGAGCGAGGTGAAGTAACCAGCCAGGATAATTTTCCTTCTAGGAAAATTGCCCCTCCTCACCTGGAGGAGTGATTTCTGGTGGATACAGCCCCAGAGCAAGGGGCTCACCAGAGTGAAACACAGCAGAGTGAGGCCACCAGCACATGCAGAGTGTCACAGCAGCTGTGGGGACCATCCCCAGAGATGAAAGGGCACAGCTCCATCTCTAGGGAGGATTAAGGGCTGGGCAACCACTGCAGTTGTGAAACACGGACCAGTGATAAATATGTCAGTAAAAGAAGCATTTGCAATAACAAAAATGAGACAAGGACACAAGCAGCCTCAACATGGGAAGGCAGAGAGTTCAGCAATCTGACAGAAAAATACAGATACTGCTTTCTTCTCTTGGTAGGAAAATAATATTCTTTTTAAATATGCTTCAGAATTGCTGCTTTAAAATCCTCAAATAACCAGAGTTAAAGTGTTCCTCTTCAAAGATCTGACATTGAGCAAGGCAAAATTGTTCTTGCTCGGGTTAGGAGAAAAGAAAAAAAAAATAAAAGAAAGATTAAAAAAATAAGAGAGATAAATTACCAAAAGAGGGAGTTAGCTTCTCAGGTGAAATACAAATCTATCCCAAAAACCCATTTATACCAGAGATTGGGAAAAGTAAGCACAGTGTGGAACAGTCCCAGAGGAAAACCCTCTCTCACCTTGCAACCTGCACATAGTACAGATAGAAACACAACCCTGGAACACATTGAGATACTTGTTTTGGCCATTAAGAAAAATCTTATTGACCATTTTTTAGACAATCTACAGACATAAGGAGAGCTCATAATGCTGGCTGTCTTCATAATACTCACAAACTTTATTATATATAAACATTTGACCAAAATCAGGGAGAAAAAACCCAGCAGAGCCAGGCAGTAGCTCACAAGAGAGAAGGACAGCAGTAGTATGTCAGCAGTGCCAGAGTCCCCAGCATAGCCCACCTGACTTGTCTCTGAGCAATGCACCTGGGCAGTGCCAAACAAGCCTGGATTTAGGATTTATGCAGGTCTAGAAGGAATGTGAGGGAAAAGGAAAGTGTAAGGAACTCTCCCAAACCGCTCAGACCCTGCATAAGACTGAACAACAAATCATCAACCTTCAGCTTAAGGGAAAAGCCACCAAATTTATGCTGCTTCCATCCTTCGTGTGTTCACATCACAGAGACACATCTACAAAGTCTGAAAGTTATCCAGGAGCATCCTTCTTGTCCTCTTGAGGCTGGGCCACAGAAGGGCAGCCTGATCTCAGCACACCCCTCGTGATTGCAGTGCTTCCAACAGAGGCCAGTCTGACCAGGTGATCACCTCAGGGCACTGGCACTCTTGCTGTGCCCATATTCACCTCAAATCACATGAAGTTGACTTCAGGACCAATGGTTTGCACTTTTCAGAGCCTGGAAAATTATACCCACATTCTGATTTCTTAAAAATTCCCCCTTGCAATCTGAAGGCACAGTAGACCATGCTTGTTCACATAAGCAAACCTTACTTGCACAGCTTCCCCAAAGGAATAAAGAGAGTTCTATGACAGAAGAAGGCAGGCCCAAAACTTAGATCATGCACAGCGCCAGCTGAGACAGCTTTTAATTTCTCAATTGTCACAAGAGTGAAAAGAAACATCCCTTTCACACAGGCAAGAAGCAGAAGGTTACAAACTGTTCTGTTATACAGCTACAATCAACACGCATCAGATGTGTGAAGCAGAGTGGCACTTCTCATAACAATTAGCCCAATGGTGATTGCAAACACTGAGATTGCCAGAAACAGGAGCAATAGTGAGTCAGAGCTGCCTCTGCTGTGCTCCTGCTCCCAGTGTAAACCCACTGAACTTTTAGCTGTAGCTGACAGTCACTCTTTCCTCCTTTCTGGCTTTTACCTACCCAGGGCTTGCATTGCTGGCTTGTCACATACAGAGACCAGCAGGCTCTGCTGTAACACAGGAAGGATATCCAGGTATGTGGTGCTACCTGGCTCCACCACAGTGGGAGTCTGGATCCCACCAGAGTGCACAGAATAGTGTAAGAACTGTTTATAAGTGGGATGTGACAGCCACGGGACAGACAAGGGAAACACACCATGAATTAAATCCCATCACTGTTCCCAGTGCCAGCACTGAATACATGATCCAGTGGGGATAAGGATAACCTTTCAGGCCTCTTAATTCCTCTCCCAGGCTTCTGCCTGCTAAAGAGGAAAATTCACTCCTGATGGGAGATTATATTAGGGGGGAGATCCCCTCTGCTCTCTTCCTTTGGCCCCTGAACACCAGTGGGACAGAAAGGAGGCACAAATCAAGAAACCTTTATTATTTCACTCCATTTTGTAGGTTTCTCTTGTACAGTTACATTTCAGTTCCCTAAAATGATGAATAGCTCCTGATGAATAAAGCCTGGATTTGTAGAAGCACTGAGTGACCACAACTTGGGTCAGTTATTTGAAAACAATAGTGCTGACAGCCTTGTCAAAACATTGCAGCCCACTTCCAAATGTCATTAATGAGCTAGGCCTGCAGGTTCTTTTGCCTTGCGCTCTGCTTCAAACAAAATTCCTCTTTTTCTTCCTACCCTCTCCATGAGAAAGGTTCCTTACTGAAAAGAGGTTTGAAAATCAAGTCCGGAACTTGAATCTGCAAGTGAACCTGGAGATATCTGACCCCTGACACTTTGCAGAATGCTGTAAAAGCAGTGACCTGGAAACTGTGGTGTTGCCAGGAGTGCTGGTCCATTTGCTACCTTTCATTCTTTCTGTCCTTCAGACTCAACACAAAATTTTTCGTTTCTTTCCTCTCCTTCCACTTTGCCACATTAGCAGAGCCCTGGGGGACTGGCTGAGGCCACCAGCATGCACAGGGTGTCAGACCAAGGTCAGAATTTCAAAACCAGATGGGCATTTAGTGCAACCACTGGTCCAAAGCAGCCAGTGTGGCTTGCTAGCTGGTACAAGGTTTTACACCCTTTCTCTAAGCATCCAGACACCAGGGAGTGCTCAATGCTGGGAACATGATTCACTGAGACACCACTGCTGATTTGAGAGAAAGGAACAATGACAACCTTGTGAGATTTTGTTTCTTTGTCTTCTGTTTATGTGCTTTCCAGAAAGGGAAGAGCCTTGCACTCTCAGACAGCACAAAGCTAATGACTGCTACTGTCTTGCATTATTCAACAGGAAGTACACAATTAGATTCTTATGTTCAATTTGGTGTTCACATTAGCATCAGGTTATCATAAAATATAATTATGTGAAGTTGTAAATATGCGCTCATCTTTTCTTTGCTGAAAACCAAGGGCAACACTTGCATTTCCAAAGAAAGGTCACAGCTCTCCAAGCAAGCACAGCAGAACTTCTGCTTGAGCAAGTTCCCAGGGCGTGTTCCTGTGTGGGGGGAGCTGAAAAATTACCTGTAGCATTACCTGTAGCACCTGAAACAAAAGGACTGCAAAAGGCTTCCTGTGGGCATTGGGGAGCAGCAGAGTAGCACACAGTGCAAAAACGCTGTCCCAATTCAGGAATCGTCCTGCAAGGGAGCGTGAGGACAAGATGAGGAAGGAACCTGTGCCCTTTACACCACGCTGGGCCAGAGACAGGCACCCAGTGCCTTGTCACCCAGCTCCTCTCAGCGAGCCCTGTCAGCTCACAGCAGATTTTCGGGGGTCAGGGTGTCCACCTGTGAAACGGGTGACACAGCGACCCTGCCCCTGTTTGAAAACACCGTGAGCCTGACTGTGCCGGAGGAGAGCGAGGTCTCAGCAGCTCATGGCAGGTCTGAGAGCCACGGTTCTGCCCTGCAGCCTCCCTGCCCTCACCTCTGCCTCGGGCTGCATCTCCTGTGCGCATCCTCCGGGGTGATGCAGCAGCATCTGCCTCCCCCTCGTGGCACACCCGGAGCATCCCGGTGGCACAGCCTGGTCCTCTTGAGCCTCGTGCCCTGCCAAAGGCTACCTGATCACACCAGGGAGGCTCGAAACCGGGAAAACTCCAAAAACCTGTGCTTGCAAGAGTACAGGTCCCTCTGGTTGACGGTCTGTGTGATGTGGTGCCCCGGAGAAGGGCTGTGGAGGGGCAGATGGAGCTGTGCCAGGCAATGACGGTGTTTTAACACAGCACAGGCCTCTGCTAATGGCTTCCTGTAGGTCTAATTCATTAAAATAATTTGACATCCAGGGCCTTTATTATAAGGCTCCTATCCCAGAATAAATAGAAGAGAATTTCAAATTAAAAGAGTAGAGCTTCAGGAAGCAAGCCTCTCCACAGGGAAATCCCACCAAGGTCCAACAAGAAACCTTAATGATTTTCTCAGAGCACTCAGGCAGTGACCATGGACCCAGCCATCAGTGCAGAGGGAATTGCTCATCATTCCAGGCTGCACATCAGGACACCCTGCAAAGCCTGCAGGAAGCTGCTGATTGCTATGAAACCATTGGGACTTTTGTCAACTTGCAGCAAAGCTTTCTGCTTATCGAGCACAGAAACAAGACAGGGAAAGAGAATACTGGAGATGTGTACTATCCTCCAATGCCATTGCTAGGAAATAACAAATAATAATAACCAATAATAATAAACAATAATAATAGCAATAAAAATAATAATTTTTCAATTACCTCCATTGTTTCCCATACATAGGCAGTTATTCATAAGGAGATCCAGAAATTAAATCAGTCTAAGGATTTCCCAGTTAAAGGCTTCAGGAAATAAAGTTTCAGAAACACATTTTCTCTTTCAGTGAGGAAATGACCACTGTTACAGAGAAAGCATCATCCCACACCCAGGAGAATGCCATTACACCTGTCCTGGCTTCCTTTCATTTACAGAAACTCTTGTAACATGAAGGCACACATGTTCCCAGAGGTTTGTGGTTTTCATGTAGGTGATGTCTCTCAAAGAAACAAAGACACCTTCTCCAAAAGACACCCAAAATCAGAGAGGAACATATATTATATTGTAAATATGTTTCTTTTAGGCACAAAACAGCAAAAGACCTCCCAGAAGAGATCTGCATTTCATCTACTCTGCCAGGCAGCTTTTTAAATGCAAGAACATGATTCCATATCTGGGAACAAACCACTTCCATTCTTTATTTGATAACTTCCTTCTGCCTTTAACCAGGATGAAAATTAAGCACAGGAGTAATTACAGTCACAGACAATTACTCTCATAATTACTAACATGTAGACAGAGGAACCAATCCATTGTTTATTAAAATCAAAGCAAAGAAGTCTGTGTTCATTTCAGCGGAATCAGAACCAGTTCAGGTGTCATATTTGAACAGCAAGTCTCAAAATTGTCTCAAAAAACAAAATAAAAAAACCTGCTACTTATTTTTTGTCAGTTCTCAAATGATCTCTAAAATTAGGCTACAGACAACTAATCAGAATGGATACTGTGCTGAGCTTCCACTTTAAATGCTTCTACAGAAGAGGCTGAAATCTTCTCTCTAATACATTCATCACAGGCAGAAGAGTTACTGGTGTTTGGGGGTGCTTGGAGCTCTGAGACCTAGAAAATCTTAGCTCAGGGATCCAGTAAATCCTAGGAAGGGTCTTGAGGTTTGTAAGCAATTTATCTAACTTGCTATCACATGCCAGGAGCAGAAAGGAGAAAAGTCTGAAATAGAAACTCTGCTCCTCGGGATTCAGAAAACCTCTGCCCAGCCCCATGATTTGGAGACGTGGGTGAACAAGCCCAGCCAGCAAGGGGATGCAAGGAAGGCACCTCCCTCTCCATATCCATCATTCTCACAGCCTGTTCCCACCCATGTGCCACCCTGCGGGTTCCGTGGATCAGAGCCTGCAAGCACCTGCTCAGGACAGGCTCCCTCTCCCAAGAATGACGAATAAAGCTCCTGAAGGCCGTCTCCCACCACCAGCCAGGCTGCTAAAGCCACACCCAACCACGGCATTTAAGTGCTTTTCACCTGCACTGCAATAGCAGGGACCCGAGGAGATGCGAGATGCGTCTCCTGCTTTCCTTCACTCTGAGGATAAAAGCTTTGTGGGAACGAAGCCTTAGCAAAACCCCGTACAAAATCCTGCCCCTAATGAGGCAAGGGGAGTTTTGGCATCAGCCTGCACTGGACAACTGCCAGGATCTCATTCTCACTGCCTGACTCCAAGCACACTGACATCAGTGGGAGCCCTCCTGCTTATTCCAGTGGGTACAACCTGGTGTCCCCAACAATTTGCTTTGTATTGAATGCCTGGTAGGGGCATGTGTGAGTTCACCTCTGAACAGCACACAATAAATTGCAGAACTCCTTCTAGCAAATTTCTCCAAGGCTATTTAAAGAACGTTCTCTGATGTTCTTTATTGTTGTAAATTTCAGAAGAGAGCCTAATAAACACTGTATTTAAAATTCATACTTGCTCTTCACTACAGGAAACACTGACAAACAAGAACAGTTCTTCAACATCTTTGCTTAAGAAAAATGAGACCAATTTTTTCTGTTTTCATCCAGGTCATTAAAATATATTAAACTGATTTTATTGGTTGAGTCAAAGTCTAGAAAGGGCTTATTATTTAGAGTGTTTTCAAAATTTCCAAGTATTCTTTTTTGTGACCTGTACTACTCTCTGTCTGCCTTCAGTGTAAGTTTACTAATCATTTTATAACTCAGACATTGGGCATTTGTAGATTTCACAAGCTTAACCCACCAAAGTCCTGATTCAGAAAATCTCTAAGTAAACAGCTTCAAGCAAACTCTTATGTTAAACTATAGATTTGAAGAGTTCTCATAGATAAGAACATCATTTTCTTAGCTCTTTAGGAGATGAAATCTTACTCTAGATATCAAAGAATCTTCTGAGAAAACCCCAGCAAGTGCCCGTTTTTCACCTCACAGTGTTGGTTTCAGAGTGCAAACAGAACAAAGTTGAGGTAATAGTTAGGCAGGAGCCTGTTGACACCTCCAGTGCTGCCTAGAGAAGCACTAACAGGAAGAAACCCCAGCGGTATTTTAAGCAGTTCTGTGATTAAATATGCAAAGCAGACATTCTCATCAATTCAGTAATGAACGGCAGAATGGATGATAAGAGAGCACAGACACCAGCCTATTTTTCTATTACTCCAGCTTTTCTTTTTAAAACAGATAGGACAGACCAACTGATTAAAATCCCTTTAATTTCCCCTTCTTTTAATGTCAATTAAACTTCTCTAACATGAAGGGAATATAGGGAAAGGCACAAAGCAATAATGCAATACTAATTACCTAGCAAGGGAACAAGATGATAATGATTAACCATGAAATTTTTTATCTAGAATAGAAGGATTTTGAACGAAAGAGAGTTTTGATTGGCCTTTGTGTGTGTGGCTTATTGATACAGAGTGAAGGAGCCCTGCCCCAGCCACCCAGGGTGCAGAGATGCAGTTGTGGTACTGTTGCACAATTCTAGCTTTTTACAAAACAGAATTCCTATTTTCTGGTTGGTTGTGCATTTGATCTGCATAATCACCCCACAGCTATGCAAAGCTCCGTGCTCTGAGCAGCTGACGGCAACATTTAATCCAAGGTCAGTGATTTCCTTTAATTATTTTAATTTTATTTTTTTTTCCAATCAGCCATACACTCTGCATGCTTCTCTGCTCTCCCTGCTAGAACTGATACATTTCCCCAGCTCACTTAAAATCTAAACACCCCAGTGCAGCCCTGGCCAAATACTCCTCAGTAAATGACCCAAACTGTCCAAAAGGTGCACAGAAGGAGATGTGCATGGAAAGGAAGATGATTTTATCCAAACTCTTTTCCCAAGGTTATCCTTCCTGCCTTGTCTACCAGCAGAGGAATGAGGACCAGGCTGCTCGAGGCTGTGGAGCTTAGGAAAAGGAAGAGGAACCCTCTAAGGTTTCCCTCTAAAACGCTCCTAAATGGAGAGAAGCCCTAGAGTGGCTGCTGTTCTAGAAGTTCTGCTTCTCAAACTCCCAGAGTTCTCCTTTGAGAGCCATTCTCCTCCCAGAGCAGCCGGGAGCCTTCCCACATCAAATGGAAAACATCTCATGGTACCTCCCCATTGCTGTGCTGCTGTACCCGCTCCGTCACTGGCAGGGCTCCTTCACGGGAGGGGACAGCAGATGGCACCTAGAGGGAGGTAAATGTATTTCCCAGCTCTATTACCTCCCATTTGGGTTCCCATTTGGAGTCCCAAACGCAGCCAGAGATGGGTGCTGTGAGAAGCAGCTTCTCCCTCGTGCTCCACGTGGAAATCATCAGGGCCCCTGTGGAGGGGCACCACGCTGGGACAGGCAGAAGGACAGAGTTTTCTCTCTTGGAGTTCATTCAAATCAGGATACACTTATTATTTCCTCAACAGGAAGCCCTTTCCAGTTATCATTACAATAATGAATGTCTCCAGGGATACATAGCTTCCTTTATAATAATTCACCCATGAAAAGGCAAGAAAAACACAGTAGAGAAAGCACTGAGCTCTTTTTTATTTTTGTTTCGGTCTCAGTGACTAGGAATTCATTTCATGTTTTAGGAGTCATTAGGAGCCTAAAGACTGTGGCAGCTTTTAAAAAATTGGCCAATTAGGACTGAGTTGCAGTGATGTTACTGGTGAGTAAAGGTGGCCCTGCATGAGAATGAGCAAGTGCCCTCACAGAGGGAACCATGCAGGAAGCACAACCAGGCAAACCAAGGTGCCCCTTGCAGTCCCAGTCATGGGGCAGTGCCCTCAGGCTGTCCCAGTACCCCCACACTTCTCCAGCTGGCAGGATCCCAGCCCTGGATGGTGTTTCAGCATCCACAGAGCAGCAAATGCAGGTTCAGCTAAGACAGGGAGCTGAGGTGGTCTTACACCATCTTCCTTCTTTCTCCCAAATCCAAAGCCAGAGAAAAAACAGCCACAGATATCATAAAACTCAAAAGCTACTTAAATTTTCAGTGCTGCTACAGAGTCAGAGAGTTGTCCAGCCAATAAACCTCCTGGGAGAAGCAAGCCAAGAGCCCAGGGAAACCCACGCTCCCAGATTATGGATTTTTAAAATGCCTTCAGAACTGTTCCCCCACTCTGTCCCTACAATAAACTCCAGATTTCTCAACTTGTAAGAGAAGATCCAATCCTTTTTCAAAATCTGATTAACTGAGCCCGTCTTCAATACGTAACAAATACTCTGTCACTGCAACTCTTCTAACCACATATTGCAGCACAGGCACTTTGAAGTGGGAACCCTGCAAAGACCTAAAGGAGCAGGATGTAAAATAGAATTATTTTATGTGAGGCAGCAGTTTCACACACACTTTAAGTTGTCTTATGCTAGGACAGGCACCAGAAGAGGCAGTCCTGCCCTCCCCTATGATTCCAGTTGTTTGTTCCCAGCTCCACTCCTTCATCCGTGCTGACAAGTGTCTGTGTGGCCATGTGGGGAAGTGGATCAGGACACTTATCTGAATGAAAACAATATAGTTCACCAAAGAGGGCAGTTCTGGGATGGGAAAAAGTAGCCAGGGGCATAGGGAGGGTTGAACTGCTGGTCTTGGCAGTAACAGCTGCTTATACTGGCTCAAAGTGCGTGTGAAACTTCACTCCTATCATTGAGACAATTAATGGCATCGTCACAGAAATGCTCTTGGGCAAAGCCCCTGCCCCTGACTGCTCCCCCAGAGAATCAGTGCAACACAGTCATCCCCTGACAGCAGCTCTCAAATAGGCAGGTTCCTGAATGGTGCAAAGCCTACAGTGAATTCAGGGTCAGAAAACCATGACAAGAAGGAAAGGACTATATCATAGGGATAATTCTTTAGTCGGGCTTGGTGCAAAAGTGAGCTGAAGGAGACAGATGAGCTGAAGGTTAAAGGAGGCAGATGAGCTTTGTCTCTCTGTGGCTGTGTAGGTCTGGGTGCAACGCCTGCAGCTGGCTGGGCAGCAAATCTCCTCCTCTGTCAGAAGAGTGTGAATTTTTGTGGTGGTTACAGCCTCTGTGCTCAGCCTGCTTGGGAGCCCACTTGCTCCAGTGAGACTCTTCCACAGCACTGAACCTGGTGTCTCTGCAAATGAAAGATGCTCTTCCAGCCAAGGCCTGGGCAGAGCTAACAAGGCTCTGATACCACAGCTGGATCCATGCAAACATGTACCATCCACGCCCGGAGGTCTGTTATGCAAAAAACCAGTTGGACTTCCAGCACAGGCAGCCACTACAAGAGCTTGGGCTACGTCCAAACGGCCATCAGGAATCTCTGTGGGTGTGTGCTACAGAAAAGGAGTTTCTTGTCTTAATTGATGTATTAAGGCTCGTTTCTCAAACAGAGCAGACCAGGCAGGAACCAAAATACCGAGTTTTGCAATGTCAGTAGAGAAGAGAATGCACACTGCTGAAAACAACCTGTACAGAACCGGACCGAGGAGACAGGGCAAGGAAAGAAACTTGGTTTTTGCTGATTTGTCATCTTTTTCTCTTGTTTAACAAAACCAACATTAAGTGTTGTACAGTTACCATCCCTTCCGTTCAAATTTCAAATTCCCATATTTCCAGAAGTCATGGTTCAGATTTCAGAACATGAATATGTCAAATTGGAACCATTTAGAAAATACCTTTATCTGAACCTGTGCACCTTGGATATGAAGACTAATTTTCAGAGAAAAATGAAACCACAGGTCAGAGTTTTCCAGGACTTTCCGCAGCTCAAACAAACACAAAGCAGTGGTGCAAAAAATATAGAGGGGGGAAGAAAATTCCTCAAGCATAATGTTCAAGTTTTAGGAGCATCAGTGGTGTGATGATGCCTATAAATAATATAACTGGGTTTCTTTAATGCTACTTCTGACCTGTCTGTAATCAAAGCAAAACACTTCAATTTGTTTCCAGGTTAGTTACTTTAGAAAACTCAGAACATATAATAACAAATATATCTAACAGCAAAATGGGCAGAGTGAACATCTTAGTTAACTCAGCTTCATTTACCTTTCAATTCAGCCTAAGGAAAAAGTAGTTGATTGTTGGTTTTCATTTCAGTTATTAAGACTTTTATTGAAAAGCATATAAAAAAATTCTTTGGTACATACGTAAATATACCCAGACATTTAGCTAGTATATTGTTATAATATTCAAATTAATAGTAACGATTATAAGAAAAGAAAGATAACTTAGAGTCTGGCAACCTTATGCTTTGTTTTTGACAGCATTAAACCAGTGATAACAATTCATATTTCTTCTAATCTGCCTGTTTTGCATATTATCAAAGACCTTACAAAAAGCCTAAGGAAAGGGAAGCAAAACCATTACTTGAATACACCCTGCATTCAAAAATGCAGATAAACAACTAGAAACTTACAGGTATTTTTCTGAAGGAACCAACAAAATAATACGCAGTTGTGCAAAGCACAACACCGTTTATATTAAAAAAAACAAAATTAAATTAAAAAAAAACACCTAGAAAAACCAGCCCTCTTTTGAGGAGACTGGCTACAGCTTACAGCTTGATACCCAACATTTTATTTTGCCATTATTTCTTAGACTAAGAGATTAAATTGCCTATTTTGATGATCAAGACAATGAGAATTCTAGTGAAGATAGAGATTTTCTCTGACCCAAATCCCAGACAGTAACAATGACAAACGGACATTTTTGAATGTCTCTGAGCAAACAGTTTTATTCATGTTCCTCATTTAGAAGTCTCCACATCATCAAAGCCATTCACTGCTCCTGGCATTAATTGACACCTGTCTCAACAGAGAAGATGAAGATTGAAGAGGTCCAGCACTGACCTTTTGAGCTGACTTTACTGTTTCAGAGCCAAGGCACTGACAGTTCCATCAGCACCATTCCTGCTGTACCACATTCTGTGATTAAATAAAGAAGAATATCATTATTCAGCTTGGCCCTCGTCATACAGAGAAGAGAAGGGGGAGGAGGAAATGCAAGAGAGAATGAGCTTTTTTAAATCATGTGACTCCTGAAATCTTGGTAATTAAACTTTTTTCCCCAAGTCAAGTCTGTTTTGCCTGTGACAGCAATTGTTGAGTGATCCCTCCCTGTCCTCTAGATCCACAAGCCTTTTTTTTTAATATTTCGCCTTCCCTGTTCACCTGAGAAAGGGAGTGATTGAGCACCTTTGTTGGGCAACTGCTGTCCAACCAGGGTCAACCCACCACTCCAGGTGAGAAGTTAACTTTGGAATTAGCTAATAATTAACTTTGGATAGCTAATGAGCTGCTGGCTCCCTGGGTGACCAGAATAACAACGGGAGAGAAAGAACAAAAAATCAGGAGCCTCAGAGAAACCAGGACAAACCAGGAGTGAAAAGCCAAAAAAAGAGTCATATGGAACTCTGAAATCATCTCTCTCCCACACAAAAGGAACTATTTCCCATGGACACCTTGTAACAGCTTTAATACAGTTGGAGATTGTTGGCACCACAGTAATAACACTCTACCTACAGCTGCTATCCTTCATTCCCAATGACCTAAAGCAGCTTCATTTATTACAGAATTTTCACAGAAATAAGAATAGATCCAAGCCTGCTGCAATCGATGGAAATACTTCCGAGAGCCCAGGAGGGCTGTGAATCAGGCTCGCATTTCACAGCAAGCACAGGCCTTAGCTTTATCAGATTCACGAACACACTTTGTGACTGACTTACAAAACAGACCTCTGGAGCAAACTGGAGCTCTCCTAAATTAAAAGACAATGAAAACTCAGCAAATAAAAAGAAGCTGTTCTGTTCCAGAGTGCCCCTGAAGAAGGCAGATCCCCAGCACAGGAGACATCTCTGGCTGTGCCCTGTGCCCCCAGGGAGCTGTGCAGGGCACAGCACTCACAGCCTGGCTGCTGCCCTGGGCTGGCTGGGAGCCACGGGGAGCCTGGCACGGGTGGGACACGGCCACGTGCACCTGCAGCCTCCTGGAATCATTGAGGTTGGAAAATACCCCAAAGACCTTTGAGTCCAATCATTAACCCAGCACCCAGCACGTCCCCAAGTGCCACATCCACCTGCCCTTTGAACGTTTCCAGGGATGGTGATTCCACCAGTTCCCTGGGCAGCTCGTTGCAATGCCTGACCATCCTTTCAGTGAACATCCTAATACTGATCTGGACTAAAAGGCCTGGGGTCAGGGCTTCCCTGAGCTGTGCAAACACAGCCTCTGAGGTAAGAATTCGTGTTAAACAGTTCAGCTGTGTATAAGAGTGGGAAGAATCACTTGCCAAACTCCGGAATGAGGGCTGAATGCTTACAGATGCAAACGGATTTCCCTCAGAATTTATTCTTACGGGATAACCACAAATTGGTTTCTTTCGTATCCCATTGCCACACCAAATATTGTTCACTACAGAGTAACTTCCTGTTTTGTGTACAATTCAGGGAAAAAAACCCCAAAAAACACAAAAACCCCAACAAAGTCAGCAGACCCCTTTTTGTACATTTTAGACACAAACCTGTCCTTGGGAAACAGCAATTCTCATCCTTCTGAAGTTTGCACAGCTGTAGTTATTTCCATGGGTTTTCTCTATCATATGGATTTATTTATGTTTTTTTACAACATTAAAACATACTGGTCTTCCAACGCAAGAATGAACACAGCTCTTGCTTCCAAAGAAAGGAGGTTTCCAAAATCAGCACCCCAGCTGTCATTTTGGTTGCTGTCTTTTTTATTTCATAATTACACTGTAAAAATACTTCTCCTGGACTTAGATGACCTGTTTTCAAGCTCTCCAGTAGGTAGGATCAAAGAACATAATCTCTTCTTAGTATGCAGACCTGTCTAATGCTTTTAAGAGAAAGATCCCTCTTATAAATTGAATTACAGCAAAATGTTTACCCAAAACAAACACATGGTATATTTTAGCTATCAACATCCTTGTACTTATCTAAGAAAAACAATCCTTTACAACAACAGTAAAGAGCTCAATGCCTCACTGTGCAGTGACCTTATTTCCTTCCATTCAATAAAATCAACATAGGATTTTGTGTGCAAGAATAATGCAAGGTGAGGAAGCATTTGAGCTCCAAATTTGTATGTTGGGACAGTGATCCTCCAGTTTGCTGGAAGTAATCCTGTGTTCAGCAGGATTTTCATTCTCAGTGCTCAAAAACTCTTATGGCACTTTGTTACACACCCCATACTCATGGATAGAGTCATTGCCTTCTCCAAAGTGCAGAGAAAGCTAAAGAAAAATTACTGTGATCTACAGAAACCCTTTCCACAGCCTCAGTGCCAAAGGCTAGTAACTGTTATCCACAGACTCTTCCACAGGAGTGTATTTTTAAATTTCCCTCATAGGTTGCATTACAAAAGAGGTATTTCTTTGCTTATGTCAGTGATAAGGAAATCCCAGCCTGCTGGTACTCACCAGGTGAGAAGAGTCCCAGCTTTTGTGGGACACAATATTGCTGAATGATTTTGGGCCACTTTGAAGAAGAGCCAGTTAGGGCTGACTTAAATGTACGCAGAAAACAAAACAAAACTTCGCAGTTGAGGACTGATGGCATCTGGAGACCACCAAGGACTTTTAGATCTCTTTGGTTTATACACATCACCATTTTTGTAAAATAATCTTCAGAGTTTTCAAGAGCAAATGAGCCTTTTACAGCAGACTGGAAAGCCTTTGTGCCTTCTGGAATCTGAGTGCATGGTAAAGAGCAAGGAGCTCGATGGAAACAGCGAGGAGGTGGAGAAACTAAGGGATGTAATCCTTTCTGCCCCCTAGAAACACATCCTCTCACACACAGCTCTTCCTAGTTCCCTGCTGCTCTCTGTGTTGTCTTCTTCAAAGACTGGCAGCCTTAGACCACCTGAGAGCAGACACATGGCTTGTCCAGAGAAGTTCCCATCCCCACTCATGAGGATTCCCCCAACACACACAAAGGGTCATGTTGAACATTCATCCACACCAGTGAAACTCCACTGATTTCAGGTGATTGGAGAAATTTGTCCATACAGCAGCTTCACACCCAAGATCAAGGCTATAACTAACTATAAAGACTGCCTGGGCATCCTGATTAATGGTAGGCACCATCTGATCTGAATCAAGAGTGAATCTGTAAGGTCTGTGTCAGGTTTACCTCCTTCCCTGGGTTTGACATATGCAGCATATGGTTCTTTTTCCAGCTGGGAAACCTGCTCTATAAACCAGCAGCAGTTCTCCCAGGTGAAATACTGTGCTCACAATTCCATGATGTAACACAGCTAAATTACTTACATGATCAAACACTGAATATGGAGAAAGCTCCCCATTTATTTTCAGGTATGCATGACCTATTTTATCAATTTCACAGTATCTTTTTCAGCAGGCATTTGAACCTGTTAACTTGCTCACCAATGTCCATAAACAGAAGAAGAAACTTCCCTGTTCTCTTTCTTTCTAAATACTAAAACACAGGTAAACAAGCTCAGGATTGAATTTAGTCTTTATAGTCTTTTGCATTGCAAAGTTCTCTGATTAGATGGAAACAGGTTTATTAATCATCCCTGGCATTTTCCTTGCTGCATACAGGGACTAATCTCTATCCATTGACTTTACAGTACTGAAATCAAATGGCTAAAGTTAGATTTCTACTTAAATCACTCCTCCTCTCACCTACCAAATAAACCTCATCTGTGTGAACACACTGTATGTTTCTTTAGTAACTGAACTTACTTTAAAGAACAAATTATTTTCAAAGGGATCCAAAGTGCTGAAGTAGCTGTCCAGTGATATAAAATTACACTACCATCCCAAACATGTGTCCAGCCTGACATTTGGTTAGTGCTGCTCAGGGTTTGGAATTTGAAATGTTAACACAATTTCTGAACTTGAAAAAGTTTACAAAATACCAAAACTCTCTTACCATCCCCCTATTAAAAACATGCATTTCTGTGTAGATATATATATGAAAGAGTGGACCCTTTAATATATTTCAACACTGAGAATTCTACATATTGGAAGGAGAAATGGGAACATTGCTCCCACCCCTTTAAGTACAGTGAAATGTTAAACCTTGGGGTGAATTTGTCAAACAGGCTGGAAGGGGTTAGAACTCGACTAGAACCTTCTTGACTATTATATAGATATTTAGAACACTTAAGGACATCCTATCTCAGGTGACAGAGACAAATTATCAGTCCAGCCCCCTCTGCTGTCTAGCACGGAAGCAGAGTGACTTCAGCCAGCATTTGCCAGCTGAACCGTGTTATTTTGCATTAGTGAGGGGTTTTGTGTTCAAATGATAAACTGTGCTCAGTGACATTTTCTGTCACGGTCTTTTGCACTAAACTGAGCTCTGAAGAAATCAGCTCAGCAGTACCATTTGGAAGAGGGAAGTTGTACAGAGAACGAAGGCGCAAATTGCAGCTGAAAAGCTTTTATCTGTAAGTACCTGTCTGTATCTGCAAAGCTGCAGAAAAGTGGACCAAGAGCTGCTAGAACTCTCTCCCCAGCTGCCTCAGAAGAGGAGGAACCAGTGTTATAAACCACAACCTTATGGGGTGTGCAAGTGAGGGAGAACTGAGAGAGAAGGAAAAATATTTAGTTCTCCCTCTGGTACCAACTTCCTTCACTACCTGGAGTTTCATCACCTGTGCTTTTCTAACCATCTTTCCGTGGTATTCCTTAATTACACAGTAATGAAATGCACTCAAAGTCAATCAGAAATCTGCAAAGCAAATAGAGTGTGTACAGCACACGGGGAGAAGGGAATCGGCTCAGCTCACACTATTCAAACAAAAACAGGCGTTTCCAAGAGCTCTACCACTGCCAGGCTGCAGCACAGCAAGGTTTTCGAGCTAAATCATTGCATAATATGATGGTAATGAGTTTCTCAGCAATCATTATGTCTCTGTCAGATGGTAATAAAATGGAGTATTTGTCTCTGCTCTTGGTGAGCTCAGAGAATATGCAGATATGCCAGTCCTCATTATATCTTGATAGAAACAAAATCCATTAGCCCAGGTGCTATACATTTTAATGAGGGAGACATGTAGAAACAAACCCAGGTCAATTATAGTAAAATGGTTAACACATAGCTGAAACTGATAGAAACCTAAATAGGTCCATATCAATGCACTGCTTCAGAGATGCCTGGTGTTGATCTACTCATGGTAGGAGTGTACAACAGGCTTCCAACTCAGTGACCCTACATAATTGGTAGGTAAGGAATGATGTTTTCATGATAGGTGCTGCTTTTCAAGCATGTATCAATATGAAAAATTAATCCTTTGGGGAAAAATACTTTTAAACTCTTTTTTTCTCTCACAGGCAAAAAGGAGACACTTATGAGAAAAAGACAAATCTTATTCTGTTGATAAGTTATAATGGAAAGAGCTTGCAGCTTTGTACACACCGTTGATCCTTAAGGGTTGCAACTGAAGCCCCAGTTACCATTTTCAGGACTAGAGCAGTGATACCCAGACATTGATATTGCCACTCTTTTCAACTGTACCACAAATAATTCAGCAAGTGGCCCTGCTGGGCCCATTGTTCCAAACTACCTCACCACACCAAGCTCACCCAGGGCTTGTCCTTCCCAAGCCGGATTTGGAAGAGTGGAGGGTGGTTAGTTTAGTTAACACAAGTGTGCTCAGCCCAGGCAGGGAGGACACAGGACCAGAAGTTTCTGAACTGGCATCAGCCCATTCCTGGCACCCACCATGTGGTCAGGAAGCCCAAATTTAAACTTTCAAGAAGATATTCAGGCTGCCCTCAGCAGGCAGCACTGTCATTAGTGTGAAGCCTGCCTGGCCATACTCTCAGAGCTCTGGCTTAGCCCTGCAAGCTGCAGAGCTGGGAGGGTAAATCCCTCCAGGGTAAGCACTGCCTGAGGTTTGCCTCCTGAGCAGCAATCAGAACATGTTGTGTCCTGAAAAGACCACGTGAAGGGGTGACATGACTCCTGATTTTTCTTTGTTTGTGAGTTACATCCTGAAAGGAATCACGAGCTCTGCTGTGAGACTGCTCCAAATGAACTCCAGATGAAATCTCCAACTGGCCCAAATTCCCTCTGACTTCACTGGATGCTTTGAATAGGCACAGAGAAGGAGAGTCTGATAGCTCCAAGCTGGAAAATATATCCACATATGGCTGCCCCATTTGTTCCTAACTCACTGAAAGCAATGGAATTGCTTCCATGTTATACATGTGTGCAAGCAATTTTCCAGATCACAGCCATAAAGCACTAGATAAAAATAGTTGTAGAGCATCATATCTTTTAAAGTTGTCTGTAGTACATGATTCACGTAATTCTTTCCTCCAGTTATCCATTTATGTACATCCTTTACCTGCTTCAATCCTTCTTTGCTGCTTTTTACCTAAAGAAAAGTTGATTTAAATTGGTATTTTCAGATCTTTTACCTTTTATGCTTGAGTCACAATGTTAAAAAAAGAATTTGCTCTTTCCATTTAGACTACAAATCTATGCCTGATACCAAATGACACCAGATTTATTTCTGCCATTTGTAGAGCATCTAAATATACCCCCTTTCCTTGTGAAACATGATGCAGTTTGCTGAGAGGGCCTCCAGGTTTCTTCAGGCACACTATGTACTATTCCCCTAAAGGATAATGATGGGAGAAAGAATTGCAATCAAGTTTACATATTTCTTTGGTAATGGGATATTTAAAATTCAAATTCACATTAAATAATAATAATTGTTTAAATAATAAAAATTCTCTTTTGCATAAGGGAATTTGCTAAATAGGGATTAAAAAATCATTTTTCAAAGGGCCTACAAATAATAGTTTCTAGGAAGCATGTTTGTTTTCTGACATACAAGAATTGTTTTCTCACACTGCAATCTTACAGCTGTTTTTTTGAAAGCCTGTCTTTATCTCAGAAGATCTGGGTGCTCACAACTCAGTGTGGGACCAACTTGAAGAAACACAAAGCTGCTCCACGCTGGCTGTGCAGCCAAACAGAGCAGTGGCCATGGGAATCCTGTCCAGAACAGGGCCCAGCCTGGGCACAGCCCTCAGCCCTTTCCATCATTCCAAGAGCTCTCTTTGTGACCAAAGACAAAGCTCAGCTGTCCCCCAGACTGTGGGGAGGTCTAATCCCACCCACAGAAACCAACTTGTTGACCAAGAACTTGTCATGTAACATCTCTGACCCAAGTTCTTCCTGCTTTCAGGTGCTACAGAGGGACAGCACAGCTCAAATCATTAAATCTCAGCTGTGCTAGACATGAACATGTTGCCTTTTGGGTGCCCATCAACCAACCATCATATGCCAACAGAAAATTGTGAGAATCACAACACACATTAAACAAATTCCTCTCTGTCCTCTGAAATATCAACCTTTGTTTGCTCAGTTGCAATTACAGCAGTAACTATATTCTTTCTGTGTCTCTGTCTTTAAACCTCCTAAAATTGCCAGGAAAAGACAAAAGGAGGCTTTTTGCATCTGTTGAACAGGTAGCCAGATGCTTGGCATGATAGGAACACGAAAAGTGTTACAGGGAAAGACTTCATGCTCTGCAGCAGAGAGAGCTGTAGGTGACAAACGAGTGAAACCACGTTTGCTGCTTACACATCCTGTCAGATTAACAGCAGATAAACTGTGCTTTATCAAAATTAAAATTGGTTTGCAATTTCAAATGAGATCTGGGGCTTTGAATGTCACTGGCTGAGCCTAGACCCTGTCATGACACAACACCTGCCAGCCTTTGTGGAGCTGGGTCTGTAGGGGCAGCCCTCGTGCAGAGCTGATAAATTTCTGGCAATCAGTAAACAGCCTCCCAGATTTACTCAGTGCTTTATTTCTCCAGTCAACCCATATATGAATTACAAGGGCGTCTTGTCTTTTTCACTATTATTATTTATTTTAAAAGAGCTTATTTTGAAGTTATCAAGAATCCATACACACTTATTCACCAGTGTAATTGCCTGGAAACTTTTCAGCCTTTCTGGTGTGACATTTCTCACCTTGAAAGGGACATTTGCATTGAGAGTTGAAAACAATTTTAAAACTCAAGGCTGAGAACACCTAGCATTGCTATTACTCATCTTTACCAAGCACTGACAGTTTTAAACCTCCTGAGCACTGAGATAGCTCTGCAATTTCCTGGGGGAGTCAACTCTTGTGTGACATCATTGTTTTCCTGTGATAGCACCTTCAAATCATTGGTCCACAGAATTCCATACATATCTGTAAAGAGGTATGATTTATATCTTGTAGGATGGAAAAATCAGACTTAAAATATTACATTAAAAAAAAACTGCACGAAAAAGCCCCTCTGGATTTCTGAGCAAAATGCCTCATCACTTTATTATTTACATTGGGACAGCTCAGATGAATAAAATCCCCATTGCAGTGGGCAGCATGTAAATAAAGAAAATGACAATTCTTCACAAGAAGTTTAAGCTCTACACTTAAAAATATCTATTGGAGATACCACAAGGGATTGATAATTCAAAAAAAAATCAAAATATAATTAATTATTGTCTTAAAAATAAAACTGGATCCACAACATTTTCTTTTTACTCTCTAAAGAAAAATAAATAGGAATAATATGCTCTATGACATTTCAGGGAAAAGGTTATTACAAACAAATTATGATTTAAATAAACCCCCAAGAGCCACCAAGGCTGAATCCGCTGTGATGATATTTTCTGAATTTTGTAAAAGTGAAACAGGTTTAGGATGCAAAACTGAGAAAGAGAGAAATCAGGCATAGACATTGGACAATGAAATTTGTTTTAAGGGGCCCAATGGACCTTCTAATAAAATGGACTAGGAACAAATCAAGAATAAATTTGAGATTTCTGAACTGTACCACTGTAATTAATAAGAGGTAACTAAAACCCAAAAGTTCTCAAGGAGCCACACTGCAAACACGAAACAGAGGTGCCAAGAGGTATTTCTGAAGGACAAACTAAACTCAACCCTCCCTAAATCCTGCCAATATTTACTTAGGAGATGTTCAAAGGCCTGCCCCATTTAGATCTCAATTAATTTAACTAGATTGTTCTAATCCATCCTACTTAAATTCCCCTTCACTTTCAGACCATCAGCTCTATCCCTGGAGTGTTCACAGCCCCATCCCTGCTCGGCCTCCGGCGGGAGCAGCTCTGGCAGAGAACCCTGGGCAGAGTTTCCATTGTCATCAGCAGCCACTGATGCCTTTTCCTGGTCTTCAAATCAAGAGTTAGACACGGTTAGAGGGAAAAAGGGATTTTACCTTGGTATTTATTTTAAGGATCCTTAGGTGCACAACGTCCAGGTGGAATGCACCTCAGTGTACCCTGCAAAAACCCCCTCAAAGATCTGGTATAACATAGGTTTCACTAATTAGCATATCTATCATAAATTCCCCAATGAGAGGCTAACATGAGCCCCTGGATGGTTCTATCTTAGTTTACAAAATGTGTTCTGGAGAGGACCTTGGGCTCTGGAGCATGTTGATCCCTAACTATGAAATTCCTAAAATGTTTCATCTCCCAGCTTAATAAACAAGTCCAAGAATGTAGGCAAAAAGCACTAAGGAATACAGGAGCTGCAAAAAAGGCACAAAAAGGGGTTTAAAAGAAAAAGGGAAAAAAATCATCGCGGCATCACCAGGACTAAGAAGTTCAGAATGACACATGGCAGCTTTCCTCATTTCTTTCATTTTTACACAAACCCCACCAATACCTCCTTGTAGCGTGGGAACACGACTGAGCAAATGCTGCTTTGTTCACTCAGTGCTGCACTCAGGATGTGCAAGGATTCATCATTTTCTGGATGAACCTCTTCAAATTCTGCCTTTGTTAAATGCATCTCTGTCCAAAAATCTCTTTTTTTTAAACCTCACGCAAATTCATACTCTCAGAATAACTCACTGCCTTTAATCACAGTGATCTGCTCCCCCATCACTGTGCAAGGGTCACAACTATTTTAATTGGGTAGCCCCAAAGCATAAGGTTCCTTTAAACACCAGCTGCAGATCAGCTGAAAATATAAGTCAACACTAGCACAGTAAGAAAAACCAACCATTCTATTTGTTTGCCATTTAAAAAATAAGTGTAAGGCTTGGTATTAATTGGACATGAAATGGAATGCTTGTAAAATTGAGAACATCCCAACAGCATCCCACCAAAAAAGTTGCAATTGACTATGTCTGGCTGAACCGGAAAAAAAAAATTAAAATTGATTTCTACTATTTTTAAACTTTGAAAATAAAATTTTCAGTATAAAATGCATTGAATTTTTTAAGAAATCAAAATTAATTTCATTTGAAAATAGTTTAAAAAAGAACAACTATCGTATTGTTTTCTAAAAGAAAAATTTCTGAAAACAAAACTCTTCTGGGAGAATACTTATCATACCCGAGAGAAGGCTGACAAGAAACTGAGCCTTGGTGTGTTCTGCTAATAACAGTGCCCTCACCCACAGATTAGTTTTGCTAAATAACAGGAAGACAGTACATTTATAGGGCTTAATCTGTCAAACCTCCATCAGTCTTTTTCATATTTAGCCCACATAATGCAGCAGAATAAAAAATATGCCCCTCTGCTTCTGTAATCAAAGTGATTGTGTTTCAGATCAAAAACATTTATTTACTGCATGGATTAAAGGATTAAATTGCACAGGGATGCTGTGCCCAACATTTTGTGCTTGTGCTGGAATCCAGCTGCCCTTAATCTCCATATCATTGACACAGGATATTGATAAAATGGTTTTCCCATTATGCCTTGTTTGTTTGTGATGTATACAGAATTACAGTAACAAAAATAAGATTCCCGGGTCCTTTTCCCCAGTGAGGTCAGCTCCTGGGCCAGCTTTACTGGCATCCCCTGCCCGTTCTGCACCCACACCACAGAGCCCTGGCTGAGCAGTGCACCCCCAGCACTGTGGGCAATTTCCCTGTTGTTTCACCATCCGTGGTGAGTTCTACCCTTCCCAGGCTGGCAGATCACCCAGTGACAGCATCACATCTCTTCTGAGCCTGGAGGTGGCTCAGGGACCTCGCCCTCAGGGCAAAGCAGGCTCTAGTTCACAGACACCAAAGAAAAATGAGTAAACAGCCAAAACCACTGCTGAAAGAGCAAACAGCCAATGGCAAACACACTGTGCCATAACAAAACCTAAAATGTCTCCTTAGCCAGGCCAGAGTCTCTAGTCCAAGGTACACTGCTTGTAATCTACTACAAAAGACACACCCCTGGCCGCACTAAAGTCCTAAACCTCTGTTGTGCTTTCTGTACCTCCACTCCAAAGCAGGCTAAATATTTGAAATGTACCCAAAAAAAGGAAAAGATTAGAGATATCCATTCATAGGCAAGAAGAATTAATTTTATTTTGATTATTGACTGGCTACAAAAGAAACTGTGTTGCTTGATGTCAAGAATCCACTGCATGACTCTTGCTCTTCTTTCATAAACAGGAACACAGTTCACAACTAAAAAAACCCATGACTGACCTTGGTGTCAGCAGCCAGTTCCAGAAGATGAAGCACTTTTCCCCTCAGGCCTATTGTTGCAGGCTCTCTGCAAATTCAGGCAGACATCACTGCGTTGGGTTATATCTATCACACAGGGAGAGTTGCCCTGAGAAAATAGAGATAAAATCCCCTCCTTTTTTTCCTCCTCTAAAAAGAGGAGGTACCATCCACATATCCCAACAAGTTTCCAGTTCTCTGCAGCTCTGCTTCAAGAATTGTTGACTTGGTAAGCGAATATGGTGAGCTAATTTAGTGTTATTGCCTAATGATCACAAAAGAGGAAAATAAATTAAGAAGTGTCACTCTTTTACTGATCTTTTTCTATTTTACAGGGCACATGTTGGTGTGTTGCTACTGTTGTTTAAGATTATGATGCCTTTAAGGTTTATTTTGTATCTTCAGGCTTCTGCTGTTTTGTGATTAAATGCATAGAAGCAAGTGGAATAATAATTATGTAATTTATGTTCATGCACTTCCTCCCACTGGCAGGTTGCTTCTTGACTGAAATTGTATTATTTGATTCATGAACAGCTACCTATTAAAGATGGCGGGGACAGATACTGCAAATCCCTAAGAGCAATCATGAAAAAATATTTCAGCTACACCACTGATGTCAGGTCCATTTGCACATTTTTATCACTGATTCATGTTCTGTAATCTACTGCTTCAACTGAGAGCATTTATCCCTGCTACTTCTGAATAACATTAAAAGCATACAGAGAGGTGAATCACACAGCTCTAAGTGTGCAGTTCTTACCATTGATTCAGGCAAAATAGGAACATAATTGTTAACTAAATTTGCAAACACGGAGAGGAAAATTTTGCAGCAAAGGTAATTAACTTGTGTCTTATTGTTTTCTTCTGCTCTAGGAAAAGTGCAGTACCTCAAAAGTGCCAAACACAGATTAATTAAATGGGAAGAACTCTGCTAAAGATAAAAAGGTTCTCTTATTTCACAATGACAGGACTAAAAACTGGTGAAAATCCTCCCCTCAAGCATTGCTTATCATGCTGCAATAAATACCAAGAGCTACACAAGCACAGCCTAACCAAGTATCCAGTCTTATTCAGAAACAGCCTAAAAAGTTACAAAATGTTTCCTAAAACAAAACCTATCAAGAAGTGAAAGTTTAGATACTAAATTGAGTTACATTGACATTAAATCAGCCCCCACTAAAGAATAACTTTTGTGTCAATCTGTGAATTTATTTCACAAAAAAAAAAACATGTGGGGTTAAAAACACAGTGACCAAAGCTGAGTTCTCCTTCTAGGTGCATTTGCAGAAGAGTCCAACAAAGGAAGCTCAGCACTCTTGGATGTAACTATTACAGCCAAGTACCTTCAGAACTTCATTCAGGTCACAGAAAAGAACTGATGAATCCCATAGTGCACATAATTCCTAAAAAATACATGTAACTGAAAGCTAAAGCGAGCTAGGTATCTTTCCCTGCATGACTGACAGCCTGTTTGAGAGCTGAACACAGAATTCATATCTGTGCTGAACCATCCCACAGCTCTACAGCATCACATCTCTCACAAAAGGAATAAAACAAGCATTTTGGCACTTTCAGTAGTTACCTCATTCACAACATACCAGCTCAGTGAAACAGCCAAAGCAGAGACAAGCAAGCCATAATTTCACCTCAAACTAATGCTTATTTTCTTGCAAGACTGCTCAGGAAGTTTGAGTCTTTCTTTTCCCCAAATCACCAGATCAAAATCAGGTAGTAGGTGGTCAGAGGAAGGGTCCCCACTGTTCCAGTTCCTCAGTGTCTCTGTTTAATAAATCTTCAGTTTTAGATCCATTTCCAGAATACAAAACAGTCCCAACACTTTCACCAAGGGTTTATAGGCCGCAGTAAAAAATATCTATTTTCTCTCCAGAAATTCCCAAAGGCTAAAGAAAGGACAACACATCTCACACTGGGTGCATCCAGCTCCACATCTGGAAACCAGATACAGCCTGTAGGGCAAATTCATCTGCCCCACCTCAGTTTCGTTGTCCTTGTGCCATCTCCTGTGTGTCCGTGCACATCCATACATTTTCTCTCTGCTAGTTGTTGCCAGGCATAGAGAGTGAAAGGAGAAGAGGGCAAAGGGGCTATGGGAGATCACAGAATTTTGGCCACTGTCCCAGAAAAGTTTCTCTAAATTCGTTTCATCCCAAGAAAATTCAGTTTGGACCACCCAGACTGCAGTACCTAAACAAGAAAGGCAAGAAAGTTGTTTTAGCTGGGAGACACTTCCTTTCACTCCCAGACTACAAAGCCACTATGTTTTACAGCACACACCCACATCCTAAGTATCAAAAATGTCAAATCCTTTTCCCCCACACATTTACTTCATGCCAGAGAGCTTGCACCACACACAGAATTAGGCAAGGAACCCTGAAGTCCCAATCCCCACTCTTCCACAGAACCTCACAAAGGTGGGGAGTAGTTCCTTCACATGCTCAAGCTAAATATAAATGATAGCATAGTTTGCTGCCTGGGATGGTAAAAAACAGACTTTACAAACATGCATGCAGTTAGTTTACAGAATTTTAATATGACATCTTTCTCTACTTGATAATTGCTGCTTTTTTTATATTACAGAAACGAATAGGGGCAGCTATTACAGAAAGAAACAACATTTCAGTGACACCACCACACCTCAGTTAAAAGTTGTGTGCCACTTAGTACTGCTTCAAGGGACGGGAAAGCAATACTGACCCACTCTAAAGTGGTTTATGAATTGCTGCTGATGAGAACTCTTGCTGAATAAGCAGAATAAATTCTTTAATGCCAATTTCTTACAAACAGCAGCAAAGAGTGGAGAGAGACAGTAATTAATGTGTTAGTACCAAGAGAAACAAAGAGCCTGCAAAGGTCTCTTTCCCAGCTGTCAGACTGAGAGAGCTTCTTTAATATAGCTGGTACTGTAACAGCTCACAGGGGCTGGACTGAGGGTAAGCAATGGTTGATTGATTAAGGTACAATCCTGACAGCATCTTAGAGCCTGGATAAATGTCCTTTCCCTCCAAAAAATAAAATCAGGCTGCAGACAGCAGGTGAAGCCTGGGATTAGGGTGTGGAGCACATGAATTTAACAAGCCAAAGCTAATAGCACCTCCAAATACACCAAACATCTGCAGCATGTTCAGCACAAGAATCAGGAGGATCGGAAATGGGCTGTCACCAGTGCTTTGTCATGACAGCTGATTTTGGGGCAGTTAAGAGTTTTCTTCCAAGAAATCCAACCAGTCTGGATTAAATGGAAAGATAAGTGTTCATGCAAAGCTGTAACGAGGTTTGTATTGCTGAACACGATGAGAAATGAATGGCTTCTGCCCAGACCATGCTGCCAAAACAGGGGGCAGAGGAGAAGTGCCCACGCCAGCTAGTGCTTCTCCCTTGGAAGAGCAGACACAGCCAACTTTGCCACCTCATTTCTTGCACGCAGCATGATATGATCCTCCAGGGCTAGACAAGGTCAGGATGGGTTTTATAGCTCACTCAAGAAGGATTTTCCGAGAGTATATTAACCACATGTAGTGCTCCAGTGGAGTCAGAGGGAAAAGCATCACCCACGGACAAAACCAGCCCAAACAAAACAAACAAACAAACATTTTGTAACACCAAAACATCCCTTAACAAGTTTTTGTGACAATGTCTGGCTGTGCCAGACTTAGGCACCAGAGCAAGCTGAAAACCTTTGCCAGGCTGCTCATGGTCCTCAGCAGAACAGTCTGGGCTGGAGGATTCCACTCCATTTGTTGGCAATGAACAGAAAACTCAGTCTTTGAGGTGAAACAAAGTAACAAACAGAGAAACAAACCTTAGGGCAGCCTCTTTGTTCCCGTTTCACCCGGCTCAGCTTCGCCTCTGCGCCACTTCTGCTTCCTTGCCTCAAATTCCCTGTTTCCGCAGTGGATTCCACTGAGTCGCTCCCCTTGGAGAAGGGGCAGCACAGGATGGTGCCCATCAGCCTCTTGGTGGGATTCCATGGACAAATTCCCAGGAGATCTGACACAGCCAAAGGCTAGACTTCCCTCTTTCCCGTCTCCTCTCCTCCGGGCTGGCAGGGGTGAGCCCGTGGGTTCCCTCCCAGCTGCTGCTGCTCCCCCTCAGCACAGGCGGGATGGGCGCCAGGCGCTCCGGGAGCTGCTGATTGTCCCAACTGGAAGCAGCTGAGCCCTGCAGCCCACGCCTGCCGCTCACACCTGCTACCATCTATGTGGTGTTTTCTGGGGGGGGATTGAAAGAAATAAAAACATTTCTCAGAGTAAAGTGTTGGATTGTAAGAGGAGGGAGAGGTTTGAAGGCAGAGAGGGAGAACAACGTGGCTGACACAGGACTGGCACTTCCTCGGCTCTGTGCCTGGAGCTCTCAAGGAAAGGCAATGCTCATTTAGAGAAAGGGCTGCAGTCAAGAGATTAAATTCTAAGTTAGCAATTTGGCGGACTTCCCCTTTTTTTTGTCTGCATTTCAGCACCTTGAGCCCTGGTTTAGGAGGTCCCAGGTGAGGTGACACTGCCCTTTGGCTCACAGCTCATGCACACGGGGACAGTGGGACCTGACCCAGCCAAGGGACGATGCTGATACCCCACATACCAGACAGCAGCTGTTTCACAGGTGCTCTCTTGAACTTCTTAAATGTGAAATGCACTCACATGGAGCTGATTAAAAGCTCCTGAGAGTGTGAAATCTTCTCTCTGAATAGGTTTCTACACCACAAAGGAACATTTCATACATCGTATTTGAAACAGATCGGAGCCTTAAAAGCAACTTTATTCGACTGCCATTATGAAACAGAGCTTTCATTGTCTGCCACTGAAATGCTTTGAGTCATCATCTTCCAGTAATAACTAATCCCTTGCTCGCTCTCCCTGTATCTGACAATTCATGGACAGCCCAATTACAGGAGAGGAAAGCAGCACACCACTTTCAGAGGGTGGACTCAAACACTCAACTACTGCTAAATGCTTTTGTTTCAGAGTACAATTCACTTAAGCAAACCAATTCTGATAATCTACTTTGAGAGGAGACTGTAATAATAAAAAGTTAAATTGCAGCAGCATCATCTAATAAAGACAGAGTCAAACATGATTACAAAAGTTAGGAGACAAAAAATACAGTGTAATTTGAGAAACCTGACAACTACCTATCTCCATGTAATATCCACAGCTTACATTTTTATCTACAATTTTCATGCCAAATTTGCTTCTTAGTTATTAGTATTTCTGTGCCTTGAGTGACCTCTCAGAGAGCCCATTTCACACCAACACAGGTACACGTGCCAAAGTCTACCGACATGTACATCTCTATTTTATACAGAATTATGGATGGCACAATTTTGCTGTCAAGGACTTGAGACTAGTTACCCTTGTGAAGATCCAGTGAAATCCGTCCAGAACTCTACAGGGGTTAGAAAACAAACACAACAGGAGGAGTTTTCAGAATGGCATGATGCTCACGCTCACAGAGAGAATTTTAAACTTGACCTCTCTTAATTCTCAAGTGTTTGATTTTACAGAGTAATGACATGGGGGTTTTTTGTGTAGTACCTAATCTGAGGGAAGAGATCTTGAAGGGAATACTTAGAGTGAATTGACAATTAATGTAGTTCACTTTCAAGTATTTTCGGCAAGATGCATTCTGAGCGTGGATCTCAACTGATGAGACAGAGGGAACCTTTATCTACAGTCATAAAAAATTAAATGCAGCTAAGATGGATGTCACATGTTCATGAAGATAATCAGGAACTTCATACCCTGTACTTTGTCAAACCACTCTCCTGCTAATGGACAGCTGCTGCTGATACAAGAGATGTCAGATTCTCCCAGGCTCTGAAGAATGCTCATATATAACTAAAAGCTTTGATATTCATCTCCTGGAGCTGGTGGTAAAACTCTGGGTTAAGACTGTGCAAGCCTTCTCACAAATTGAGGTACATCCATAGCATATGTTCTTGAAAGAAAAGAACCAGGTACTAACATTTGCACATTAACACCATCAGGGAGCTCACTAAAGTATCTCTCTGCTTCCTCACACCCCAAGTCTTCTTTTAGAACTATATTTGAGACGATGCCAAGAGCAAGAGAGATGCCACAAAACTAAAGACAACAAAGCCTGTCTCTTAACTTACATTCACATTTTCCCATTAAGATTTCTATCATGGAGAGAAAAGTGGCTGAATTATCTGATGACTTCCTGTCAGGGAATGCTGTCATCTCTCAGACATATCCAAGATGTGCAAATGATTAAGAAATGATCCTGCAACTCCTCTGAGCAGTGCGTGCTGTATTTCACAGCTGCAAACGTTACAATCCTCAATAAAGGGAAGGCAACAATTCCCTTCAAGTCATGAAAGCACTGAGCTCAGTTGTGAATGACTGCAGACAGACCGTGTTGTGACACATGCAGGAAGCGCTGTTTTATCAGATTATTCTTGCCAACATGGTTTTGATAGGAACAAATCTTTGCCAAAAAAAAAAAAAGAAGACATGTTTGTTTTCCAAATCCTCATGTAGTCCTCAGCACTCATTTATTTGAGCTTCCCCTTGTACATGGTGCCATAGAGCACAACTCTGATAGAAAAGGAGCACCAAGCATGGGAATGAAGGACCATGCTTCATCCATCACACAACAAAGCAGAACCACACTCGCAGGATAATATTAAAAATACTATAAATAAAATGAATACCACAGGGAGTTTTACAAAATATTTATTTTGAAAAAAATCACTCTGTACAAATTTAACATTCTCAACACGTAAGTTTTATAAAAATGCTAACACAACAGAAAGACAAGTGAAACATTAAACTGATCTTTTTCTTAAATTACAAAGGAACAGATTCATTCCAAAGAAGCTACTGTAATTCTAAACAGTAAAGAGAACTTGATAAGATTTTGTTTTTTCTCTATTACAGACAAATACAGGTATCAAAGGATGACTTTTCCCATCCTTTTATAAACATCCCCCCCAAACACTGTCCACAACTAAACCAAATACTCTGAATGGTTTACACTTTCCCTGTACATAGCTTGTGCCCCAGGAAAAGTCAGCACAACTCGATCATCATTTTCTCAGTGCCTAACAAAATCTCACCTCTATAACATTTGGTACAAAATTGTCTGTACAAACCAACATTGCTCATGTAAATTAGAAGCAAACTTAAAAGCTAAGAGCATTAATCTGTGCCTTCAATTTGGCATTATGAAAAGAGTGATTAAGTAAAATTTCACTGAGTAAAACTCAGTAACTGGGATTACTGTATTTTTCTTTTTTTTTTAGTAATTACTACTGTATAAAAAATTTATATACTGCAGGTTATTAGGAACAGCAGACCCTAAATCTAACAATGCTAGTTTCATATTCTCCATCATAAAATTAGATTTTTCTGTATATTATTTTTCTCTCTTCATTTCAATCTATTTGTGAAAGCTGCTGTTGCATATCAACTGCTTAAACAGGAGGAAATGTCTCCTCATGAAACTAAAAACAGTAAAAACGCCATACTACTGTAAACACAACTAGAATGAAAACTGACAAAACACAGTGTGACAGGCAAGCCATCATCTGGAAAGCTTTTTTCACATTTTCTTAACACAAAATATGGCTCACACCACAAACAACAGGAAGAAACAAAAACAACCATAAAAACAAAAACAAAACAAAACAAAACATAAAAGAAAAGAAAAAAAAAAAGCCCTAAACTATTGAAACTTTCAAGTCACAGCCAGGGGTGCCAGGCAGGGTCCATCCTGCAGAGGTTGTCCAGGCTGTTTGCAGCTGCTACCAGGGTGTTGACTTTGCTCTCCCCTCCCTCAAACTGAGCGAGGTTGTGCAGGCGTGTCATGATGGCAGTCACAGCTTTCTGAACCAGTGAAACCAGCTGCTGGCTGTCCATGTTTTCGGGCTGCCCAGCTGCTGACAGCGGAGAGGAGGTGTCCTCTTGGGTTTTTTTGTGCCATGCAATGATTTCATCCCGTAGCACAGTTTTTAGGATGCCATCAACCTATACGAAGAATAAAAATCGGATTATTGCACTTAATCCAAAGAACAATCAGGATTGTAACTAGATTTTAGCCAACAGCATTTTGACAGTATTGGTGCCACATTGCAATTTCAAACTTTTCAAGGCAAGTGTGGCTTCCAACTATCTTTATTATTTCCTCTCAAGGTGTTTCTTTTCATAAAAAGTTTCCATTACAAAAACACAACACAATGACCCCTACAGAAATTAATAACATATTAAGATATTGATACACAAATACAGTTGTGTACATTTTATTTTTAAATTACTCCACTAAATTCATGGCTTTTCCCACACACACACAGAACTCTTGGGCAAAGGTTTGGAGGACTTTGAAAAGCTGGAGGGTTTTTTTTGCAATCATTGCACTCTCAGGAGTATTGTTTTCTGCCAAACAGGGAAAGAACATTGACTACAACATCCATACATATGTCTCTAATATATATACATATATGTTATATAGCACAGTTCTATGCTGGAATGAAAAAGAAATACCTGCAATAAATACTTCCCTGTTTTTTCTCATCTGTTATTGATATTAATCTGTCAACTCCAACAGTCTCAAGCTTCTAAAGCAAACTTCTACATGTCCAGTCTGAATCAAAATAAACATTTACACATAACAAAACATCTCCAAAAATTTCCAACATTTCAGCTGGGCTTTGTGATGACCTCAGGGTAAAATTTTAAAACAGACACACATCATTTAGTTCCTACCTTCAGCAAAAAAAGCGCTGTTTAGTTCATAACTTGTCAAATACAAGCCTGCAAATAATTGTGCAGAAGGTGTACAAACCTTGAAGTTTGGCTGTGCAAAGCAGCGAGCTACTGCAATCATGGATGCAGTGAGGGGCCCGGACACCCCGATGGTGGTGAGGAACTCCGAGATGTTTGGGGTGAGCCGGAACGGAACTGGACGATTGGCGTCCAAATCTCCAGTGGCATCGTTGATGTCAAAGCGAAAGTAAGCGACATTGAGCTTGCCAGTATCCTGGGTTTAAGAGAAAGATGCACAAAAGCAATTAAAGGAACTGATTTTCCTTCCTGGGACCAAAAGCAGTTGGATTTTTGTTTCTGTTAATGCTGAGTTCCAACAGTACTACAGTCGCTTTTCACTCATTTAGCCAAAAAGCTTTTGAGCACGTAAGTTATAAATAAAGGCATGTACAAAGTCAGGTAAGTATTTCTCTCAAAATGTGTCCAAATCCATCACTAAATGCATGTAATGCCAAATTTAAGGAATAGATCCTTCTGGATCACGATCTATACAGAGTCACTGCCAACAGACCTCTGGGACAACACTCAGTGTCCAAGACTCACTTGGGTAACCAGCTGAGCGCTTAATAAAGGGATCAAAAAATCCTAATTGCTATACAGACTATAGCACTCTGTGCATTAAAATGATGTTGAGACTTTAATAAATACCACCTTTGCTCTTTTAAGGCGGCAAACCTCATTTTAAATGTTGGGTTAAAACAGTAAAATCATGACTAATAGGAGTTGTAGCTTGATGGCAATGCTCAAAAGAGAAATGTATTTGAAAAGGGGTATAGCCCTTTAAGAAAATGAAGCCCTAAATTCTATTGTTCTTAGATCTGTTTGATTTAATACAGAGGTATTGTGAAAGCAATATATCTAAAAGTCTAAAAAGAGAGACTTATCAGTCATTTACATTAAGAGTTCCAATATCTAGGAAGGATTTCACAAAGTTCTAAACTATCCCCACAGAAGGCAGAGTTGATGTCCACGGAGCCTTCAGTTTAAAGCACTCCCTACAGGATGTGCAATAGCACAGAAATAAAAATGCACTGTTAATTATATATGTCAAACCATGACTCATTCCAAAAGCACAGTCCAAATACCCATCTGACCCCAGACGACAGAGCCAACGACTGCAGCGTACCTGGGCGATCTGCAGCATCTCGGGGTTGAGCCTGTTCAAATGGAAGATGAACTCTGCAAAGCCAATGAGGGCCAGCTGGATGGTGAACATCTTGCGGAAGGTCCAGTAATCCGTGGCGTTGGGGAAGGTGTGCAGAGCCCACTCCTTGAGCATGCTGCGAGGCACCATGTTACTCTGCACCTCCTTCAGGATGTCTCTGAGAACCTGCACAGGAAAAGGGTTAGTGGGAAGAGGGTGTTTTTAATGCACTTCTTAGCAACAGACAAATAAAGCAATTACCAGTCTGCTTTTAATTGCTGTATCTCATTTTAGGAAAAAGCATCAAAAAGAAGAAAAATCTATCAAAATATTTAATTACTATAGCGTGTACTAGCCTGATTAGTTAGAAAAAGAAATAAAAGTTAGGATCTGTTCTGTTACCCCAGAAAGCATGTTAGTCATGTTGACTTTAATTAAATGGTCGTTAAAGCTTCAAAAGTAAGAATTCTGAAAATAGAAACAAATGTTACATAGCACTTCCATTTTATTTTGTAACAAAGAAAGTGAGACAATTGTTTAAATCATGTCTGTAATACATATTTACTGTGTATTTTCTAAAAGCTGTATTTGGAATGGGACTGGCATTTTACGTACGAATTTGCACTAACCCTAAGATAAAAAACATTAAATAATCTTATATATCACAGTTGGTTGTTTGGTGGAGCTTACAGAAAGAGGGGGCTTTGTTCTTTCTGAGTACTTCATTTATTAGGTGACATTGCCCAACTGTTTCTGTTTGGCTTAGATGAAATGGATCCACTGGCTATTTTAAGAGAAGCATTAGAAGAACATGGGAAGCCTGCCTCACATACCATGCTGTAATGGCTTATGTAAATTAGGAATGCTGCTTCCCATGTTGTCAATTAATTATTTTTAAAGCACTGTACAAGAGACCAAAAAAAAAAAAAATCAATCAGCACCCCACCTGTTTTCAGTCACATTTACCCAAAACAAATTCCAGCAATACAAATACAGCTTTTTTTTAATAAAATCTTTCCAAGACAACCTAAAACACCAAAGAGATACAGAGTTCTCATTACGCAAAATCAAAATAAAGTGCAAAAAATCCAAACGCCACCCGACATGCAATGAGAGGTGAAGCGCTGCGGGGAACTGGCCGGTGTCCAGCAGAGTGCTGGGATGAAATCCCCAAAGCTGAGGTACCTGGTGACCGGCCTGTGTGCCCCTAAATCCTGGTGAATGGCCTGTGTGCCCCTAAATCCTGGTGAATGGCCTGTGTGCCCC
>VXAD01004428.1:999344-1070555 GCA_013399195.1 Dicrurus megarhynchus | reverse complement strand
CTGTGTGCCCCAAAATCCCCAGTGCTGAGGTACCTGGTGGCTGCTCTGTGTGCCCCAAAATCCCCAGTGCTGAGGTACCTGGTGGCTGGCCTGCGTGCCCCGGGCCTGCACCGTGGCCAGCCGGTCGTAGTAGCGCGAGATGGGGTTGTCGTGCTCGATGCCCTTCTTGGCGCAGCGCTGTTTGTAGATCTCCACCAGCGACAGGGACGAGGGGTTGTCCTCCACCAGCCGCATCTGCGGGGACACGGCCACCACCCGGGGCACTGCGGAGGGCACAGAGAGCAAAAGGGAAACTGAGAGCTCACCCAGGACCCGAATGCTAACACAACAGCCCTAAAACACGGCCCTGATCATCAGCTGAAGCGCATCAAGAGAAAATTTTTATTGCTATGCTCGTAACTAATTTACGAGCTCGGTTAAAAAAGAATTGCAGCAGGGTTTTTTTTCCATCTTAACGGAAACATCAATTGTATTTTCAAAAAAAATTGAGCACTCATCATTCGTCCTATTTTTTTTACCTTTAGGAAAGAGGGTAATACTTTGTTTTGATGCAAACGGGTTCGTAATATCTGATTACATGACTTTGGCATTATGTCAATAAAAATGATTCTGAAGAACAAAGATTAGCTCATCAGGGTATTTAAAGTGATTCAGAAAAACTGGACAAAAAATATCTGTTAGTTGAGGAACAGATGTTTAAATGACATAATTTGAAAATAAAATAGTGAAGACAGAGAAAAATATTCAACAATAAGAAAAATTAATCCACTGGGCTTTTTCTTGACGAGCACTAAAACTGCAAAAACCTGATCTGCACTTTTATGGTGCTCAGGTAATTTATCATTCTACCAAGTCGTCCGTGCATCCCCACCTACACAAAGACAGGCAAGGTCTCTTCAATAGCTGGCTTTTCCAGTGACACTGTCATCACATGTTCAACAGAAGTCCTCCATCTGATATCCAGATTATTTTATTTGACAACAACTAACCAGTCAGTAACTATTCCTGAAAGGGGAATTCCTATCACTATGGCTATATAACATTCAAAAATTACAAAGATATGTTTTTATAACAGAGAATTCAGAAACTGTATCTGAAATTCAGAAGAAAAGAAAAATTCTTTTGTGTTATGTAGAAAACGTAAAAGAAATTCAATATTCATATATCCCAACTCAGGGAGAAAAGCTTTGGTTCTGTCCCTCTTCAGTTGTCTTTGAATGTTTATTCCGAAGTACGTGCACCCATTTCCACAGCAACAGGCCCAGTGGGCATCTCTGCCTTAAATGCTCACAAGTGCACTCGATCTCATAAGCAATGCACATAAGCACTTCTACAAACCCCCCAGCTCCCACGCAATCAGCTGCACTTCTCCAGAGGGCTGCTACAGCTCCAGACAAGACCACTCACCCAGACAGACACGAATTTGCCTTCTGAACATTCAAAAGCCTCCAGCGATTGCAACCTTTGAGTGTAACTCACATTTGAAAACAGCACCAGAGCTCTCTCTTTTCGGTACCTGTGAAAAACAAATGCCTTTTGGTGGTCTCCTTCCTCTTCTCCAGGCAGGGGTTGAGGAGGCGGAGGAGCTGCAGGACCCTCTCCTCGCGGCGCGACTCGGTCAGGCAGGCGTCGTTCATCACCAGGTAGGGGTAGATCTTGCCGTTGTGCCCGCGGATGTAGAGCCTGCGAGCCGCCGTGTTGTGCTTCTGCACGATCTCCACCCTCGGCATGAACCTGCCAGCATCGTTTGAGGAGACCTTGAAAACTGCTTTGAACAGTAGGAGCTCTATTGGTGACAATAAAAGCTCTAAGCTCGGTTTATGCCAACACACGAGAAAACCAAATAGACTCTGAACAGTACAGTTGTTTAGTGGTTTAATGTGAAATTATTGAAGGAGGGTAAATTATAAATTTTTAGAAGTCTTATATCAAAGTTTGCCTCTATAGATGTAACACACATATATAAAATATCCACCTGCTATAAAATATCCATCTACTTTTGCAGAGTGGATGGATGGAGAGGGCTTTAATTTTCTTCCCTGTTTTCAGAATTACAGCTACCAAAAGGTATTTTTAGGTTACCTTGCTATCTTGATGTAGTAATGTGTTGGCTTTGGCATAAGGAACTCTCCAGGTATTTCTACTTCCGCAGTTTGAGCTGAAAAGTTACTTAGAAAGCGGCACTTTTCCTCTATGAGGAAAAACTTTGGAAGCTGTTTAGTTTTGGCCTCCAGAATTTTGATCCATTTCTTTAGTTTGGAGATAAGGTTGTGGAGTTTCATTGATCCTGGCACACTGAAGTCAAAATCTAAAAAAAAAAAAGAAGCCAAACAAAAACCAATCACCCAAGTCAAAAGTGCAAACCAAACACAGACATTCCCACTAAGCTGAACTGCCTTTAAAAGACAGGCTCTGTTGAATATTTCTATTTTCTATAGAAAACCTTTTGGCAAAGTCCTTGCATTATACATAACAATAACTTGAGCCTGTCAGAATCTGCTACCTCTTTTCTGTATACAACTCTAAAATATTCTGTTATTTAGTACATAATGATTCCTAAGATTTTCCTGTTTTACACTCACACAACATTGAAAAGCATATTGTGAAAAATTTAAATACTTATTACTGTATTGAATTGTCTATATACTGCAACCAGACATACTGCATAGAAAGAAAGCAGTAAAACCCCAAATTATTAGATCAGACCACTCAGTGAAAGAGGAAAAGTAGGCTTACTTTATAGCACTGTAATTTTCTACCTGTTTCATTACAAATCCTTAAGTTATTTATTTAAAATCAGTGGAGACTTTTTACCTCTAAAAGGAAGGAAAGAGCCTCAGTTGAGGATACAACATAGAATCTGTGAGGAACCGCAGGACAAAAAAATAAAATTCTTATTATTACTATTCTCCTCTTCTGAGCTGCAAGAAAATTCTTACTATTTCCTGTCTCAGACAACAACTGAAAGACACTACAGGAAGAACAGCCACAGCAGCCCAGGTGAAAATGACAATATTATGCAAAGAGCCTGCTCTTTCCACTGCAATGTTAACAGTACCACAGAGTGAGAATATCTCCTTTAATTCACAGGCAGGTGAAGAGGGAACTTTCTCAAGGTCAATACATGGACTTCAATACATTATGCAAGTAATTCTGTAACAGAAATCACTGCAATACTGAGCATTTTCTGGGCCATACCAACACCACCTTCCCAACATTGCTCTCACTACAGCTTCAGAACAAAGCAAATAAATAAATAAATAAAAGTCTTTGAATTTCTCAAAAGAGGGAAAATGAATAAACCACATACATGAAATGATGTTTCAGCACTTCAGTGCCACAACAATGAAAGATTAAACACACCTGGGTAAGAAGACAAAATGTTGTCTGTAAACCTCACTAGTTATGGCATCCCAAACTGTGCAAGTTAACCAAAAGACTTGAATTTTTAAACTCATCTCCACTTCCTGGAAGATGCCATTTTAAGTTCAACGTGTCTCAAGTGAAAAAGCAACAGCCAAAAAAACCCAGAGAATATCAATTCAGTATTTCTGAACCTTACAGCTAGAGCAGAACAGAATCTTCAGTATTATTTAATACAACAAAAAATTAAGTCTTAAAAATGAGTTTAAATTGTCTTGCAGAACCCTCATTTCAGTATCTTACGTACATTCAATATTTTCCTAGGCTGACAAAAATACTGAAAACCAAACAAACATGAGTGCTGCTCAGAAAATTTGACCACATAAATATGCTACAAGCATCTGCCTGCCAGTGTGCCAAGAGTGAATTAAGTATGTGCACACAGCAATTACTGCATATAAAAGTTTTTTTCAACCACAATTAAACCACTCAAAACTCTGATTGTCCAAAAGATTTACTCCTACAAACAAGCTTAGAAATTCATTTACCCAGCAGAGTTCTTGCCATCCTATACATACACTCTTCTAAGTTCTTTTCTTTAGTCCAGGATGCTAATGCCAAAGAAAACAATGCAGCCTAGGATTGCTTTCATTTTGCTGTTCTGTTACTTAACTAAATATCAGAGAACGTATAACCCAACATATTTCACTGTGTATCCACAACAAACTGATATGCTAAAAGCTTTCAGTGAAAGACCTAAGTTTACTAGCCTAAAACAGAGCAAAAAACCAGCACATACAAAATCCTTTCCACTTCTGTAAGAAAAAAAGTCTATAATGAAAAATACAGTTTCATATTTATGGATGTAATATTCCCTTTACTTTTTCTGCCTGCTGTGGGCAGTGCATCTATTGCAATATCACTGTAAAACACTCTTATTATAATCCCAAGCCTACCCTCTAGTGAGCAGTGGGAGTAAATCATTTCATCAAAGTGACAAAATTATTGCATCATTTATCTCCCAAATCTCTGAAGTGCAGGGAAGTACCCTCAAACTGCAACTAGTTTTTGTGCTAATGTGAATCAGCCAAGAGGTAAAAACACGCATCAATATATCTTCCTTACAAAAAAAAGTCATTCAGTTCACCACAAGAGCAGCTCTAGTTTGTTGAATGCCTATTTAAGGATTTTTGTTGTTCTTTTGTTTCCCAGTGGCAGATGGGAAAAACAGAGAGTTCAATTAGTCTTTCTGCTCATGTCACAGAGAGCCCATCTGAGAAGAAAAATCACTTCAGCTGCAAGAAAGGGAAATACAAGACCAAACATTATTTGTGTACAAAGTCTCTCTGCTTTGCAGACATCTTAATCTATACAAACAGTGGTTTTGTTTCAAAAATAAATGCATTTCTTCACTACTTAGCATTGGAGAACACCTCTCTCAAGCCAACACACACTGGTCTGAAGCACCTCACCACTTGCACCATCTATTCCTAAACAGAATGGGAAGTTTTCCCCCTCATCTTTAAGGGAGATTTTCACTGAAGGCCATGGCACAGATTGCAGTGGAAGCAGTTTGCTCTTTCTTCTCAACGCTGCTGAAGTTCCTTGCAACTCTCAATGGAAGGAGAAATGGGGCACCATCTTCTTCCCAGTGAGACCAACCTAAAAAAATCCTGATGGCTCTTAACACGCTTTGATTGAGGGCTGTACCATCACTTCTCAGGAAGCAACACCAAAAAACACACTCGAGGTAGCAAAATTAGAGTACCAAACCCTCTGCCCCCCAGTCCCCTTGACCTACAGAACATTAACATGGCATTAAGAAAACAAAGAAGACCTCCAAACTAAGGCTCCAGAACTATATTAAAAAGCCATGAAAGAAAATAGTTGTGATCAATGAAAAGCAACAGGCTATTAATGCTTTCAGAGCAAGCAACAGTTCATTTAAAGATTTTTAAGATTATTCTGACCATAGGAAAAGCCAATCCCATTAAAGGTTCACACCTCAAGGATCTCCAGCTAAAAAGCCAAGATCATGTAAGGTATCCCTGAGGACTGAGCTGTGAGCCCAGCTGCACAGAGCAGGCCAATTCCTTATGCCCATGACACTGAAGAAGATCCAAGCATTCTCCAAAACTGAAGCACTGTCTTGCTTTTGAAGCTATTATTCAAACATTTATATGCTCCACTTCCCAAAAGTTCCTTCTAATCGCACGAGAACTTTTGGAAAAAACCAACAAAGATGAAAAATCTCAGTGACAGGAAAGCAGAAATATGGAGCAGGACTTGTGGTTTATCCCTCAGCTCCAGAACACCAAGACTGAACAGACCAGACACCAAGGTCAAATATTATCCATCCCTTCATGGGGATTTCCTGCATAACATCCTGTTACCTAAAACTTACAAGGGAAGCAAAGAGAGAGCTAGCAAAGTATGCTGTGCTCACTCTTGAGCAAAAAGGGAAAAAAAATCCTTTAAAAAGCTGAAAATGAACAGAGCTCTTTCCCCTGCCCTCTCCCCACAGTTCAGAGCCACACTTGGGTTTCAAGAGCTTTCTGCTGACTACAGAGCTACCATGCACAGTGAAGAATTCATTGTGCTGGCTGACAAAGTCTCAAGGAAATTACCGTGCCCTTCAAGGGTGTATTTTGGAACTTTCAATTCATATTCAGCTTGAGTGGAGAGATGGTTGCAGAAAGAAGCTGATCCAAACACTGAACTATCATCTGTCCACAAAAGGACAATTGAGGCAGTTTTTCTGCTGCTTTCACTGCTGAGAGAGCTCTCAAAGGGAGCATTTTTCAGCATTTTCTATTCTTTGATGTCAAAAGGTTTAGCAGAGAAGGAGAGAAAGAACAAAGAACAGATGGTCAAAGAACCGTGCATTTGAAGTTCTAGAAAAAAAATTCAAAGGAAAATTTGTTTTTATAATATAACATTAGGATGGGTAAAGATGGCCTATCACAGCTCCAACAGTCCAGACTGCTGCAGACAAAGAATTTAAAATACAAGATGGTGTGAGAGTCCCCAGTGGCTCCAAACAGGAATCAAAATACAACTCTGATGTTGATGGGAATGATTATGCAACCAAACCCTATTGAAAGTGTCTATAAAACATAGCTGTCAACGTTAATCTGGGAATAATTGACAAAAAGTTTACTCCAAGACAGCTCCTTAGCTTGGATACTTTTGAAACGAAAGGCAACCACTGCAATTATCTGTCCATCATCCAAATGCAACTGGTACTGAGAATGGGAAAAACAAACATGAACATTGTAGTGTGACAGGGGGACACATCAGGCACATTCTACAACTGCTTTCTCATGATGTTAAAACAGCTTTTGCAATCTTCAGTACAGTAATTACAATCCTATTCAGTTACTTACATACATTTCACTGTTATTGCAAAATCAATAAAAAACTTATTTTCATTTTATGCATAACGAATTAAATTACAGAAATTATTAAGTATGTTGATTGGTTTAATTTCTTCTGTTTTCCCACTTTTAATTTGTAAATTTAAACACTGGATAAAATAGATTAAAAATAAAATCGAATCCAGCACTAAGCAAAATAATTACTTGTATCCTGCAGACATTCATATTTCATCATACTTGAAAAATAAAACATAAAATCTTCAAGAAAAAGTAATTACTGTTCTTTAAACTGAAGTTTACTAAGAAACACTTCACATTCGACGACTTTACATGATTGTTATAACCAGGCCTATGTCATACTTTGGTTTATATGTTGTTCCATATAATTCTTTAATTAAGAGAGAAAATCTGAAAAGCTTAACAGCCGTTTATATATCACAAAGATATGCAAAATATAAAAACAGCATAAAAATCTGGCAATCTTCTCCATTTTTTAACTAAAAATTGTAACTGAATTGTAATTAAACTTTCTTAAATGTTTCTCTGGAAATGTTTTGAAATATTACTTCAGGTATTGCAGACTTGAGTCTGGTGTTGTATTTACTTCTCCTTTACACCTCGGAAATCCCAGATCTCTCTGACACTCACAGGAAAGGAAGCAGCAGGAGATACTGTGATGGACCAAAAATAACTCAAATCCAACCAAAACTGAGCATATCAATAAGTGGCTAAACTACTGCTGCAATGTAAAGACTATAAACAACTATTAAAAATTAAAATCAAGTCCAAACTTGTATTACATGTAGAGTATTTCAGCTGGAAGGGATCTACAGCAGCCATCCATCACACTGAGCCTGCTGCCAGGCAGCACCCCCAGATCCCTGATCCAGGGCTGCTCTCCCCTTTTGCACCTGTACCTGGCATTATTACCCTGCTCTAGGTACAGAATCCAGCACTTGGACTGGTGAAATTTCATCCCATTAATCATTATCCAATGATTTTTTTCCCCCTGTACGCTCCCATTGAAGACACACAAAGTGTTTCTACTTCCATTTCCCTCCCTAGTACACTTCATCCAGTAAAAATTTAATCATATGGTTCAGGACTTTCATTATCTGCTGTCATGCAACTGCTGTGCCTCAGAAAGGACATCATGCAATGCACGGCGTGCACCAGATATGTAGGTCACTTCGACAACTGAGTCACTTTCAAAGATTCCCATCAGCTCCCTTATTTTCACAATATTATCAGCAAAATGCTTGAAAAAACACCCCAAGTCTACTTGTCAAACACTGTCAGTTATTTATGCAAAACTCAAAGTTCTGGCAACCCAAAACACGGATGCCAATCAGTGTCACCTTCTGTCACACGTGAGCTGCGTGGCCTTACACATTTCACCAAACAAATCAAGCTTGTAAACAAGCTTGTCTTAGAATTTTAAATCAAGATCAGATGCTTAAATAAAATATGTAACCACTGGTTAAGAGAAAATGAATGAAGCAAAAAAGCTACTTCCCTTAAGTATCTTTTTTATTAGATCTGATTAAAGTTATTGATTTGATTTACCAGTGATATAAATTTGGATAATAGAATTTTCATAATCTAGTTATCCAAAACACTAAAGTAATCTTACTCATCAGAAGTAGGCTGTTTTGAGAGACTTCACATAAAATCATCAGTTTGGAGTTCTGGAGTGAAAATGTCATTAAATTCTGGCATCATAGAGAGACAGAGATCATTATTGTCCCTCACATACAGCAGGCAGTTCTGTGCAAATTGCAAAAATATTATAGTGAAGTAATCTAATTTATCTTTAAATACATATGTGATCAAAGCACAGTTTTCAATAATAAAAATACAACAATATATTTATTCTCTAGGTTGATGTCTGTTTTCCACCTGAATTACATTTATTACTCCACAAAAGACTGGAACAAAACTATTCCAGGTTTGCTGAATGACAGTAAAGGTGCTGTTTTCTAAATTTTCTCCCAGGAAAGATATTGGAATAAAAAAGCAGAATGCCCTCACAGATGAACCGGGGGGAAATTTTCTTGAGATTAAAAGCAACATTTAAAAACAATTTTAAACATTTACCTGTTGTAAATTGCCCTTTTAACTTCTGGAACACGGGGTCTTGAGCTGTTGCCTGTGCTCTCCTAGCTAGTGACTCTGAGGCTGCACTAGAAAACATGGTGGACACATTAGAGACATTCTCAAGACCCACTCCAAAGGTGCTGACTAACTTCTTGACAAAATTCAGCGTATGAGGAGTGATTTTGGCATCTGAAACGGCTCCGCTTTTCTCAAAGGCAACGGAGTAGCACTTGGCCAAGCCCTGCTGCAGCTGTCTAAGAACCTAAGGATGAAAAATAAAAAAAAGCAAAACAGTCAGAAGATTAGGCCTTCTGATTTGACACCAAATATTTATTCCCACACTGCATTTTATATAGCAAAATCATCCTCTCAGAAACATCTGCTTAAAACTCTACTTTTAAAATGCATCAGAGGGTTAATCAGAATGACAGCACTGAATTTCATTAGCACTGCAAACAAACAAACTGAGCAGGGGATATGCTGCATCACAAAGGACAACTTCCTCCTTCAACAGCAGGTAACTTTTAGATTTCATATTTTGAGATATATGAAAAAAGAGTGACATAAGGAAACCTTCAAATAAACACTGCTAGGAAGACAGAACACAATAGTCCAACACTTTGAGAGGCAAATAACAGCAGAGTGGCAGGTCCATCTGCTCTCTGTTGCAATCCAAATTTCAGGTAATAATCACCACCTGTCGCAGACCACCAGATCAAGAATGAAACTGGTATCATTGAAACTTAGTGTAAGAATATACATTTTCAGTCAGTATGAGCAACAGCTTAAATCCTAGAGGCGTCCATCACATTAACAGCTCTGCAAAACCTCTGTACTGCTTCCAGAAATAACCAAAATCCTTAAACTCCAATCACAACAGTCAGTTCTACAAGTACATCAGTTTACTAATCAAAACAAACAGTTATGCTTTCATGTTTAAAATTAGTTCTGGATAAATATTTGCAGTTAAATTTCCCTTATATGATCCATACATATGAAGATGCACTGAAGCCAAATACCTCTTCATGCCAATTCTCTCTGAACCAGACCATCTGATCCACAATGCCTTCCAGAGAGGACAGAAGTGTTGGATGCAATTCCCGCTGCATGTGCATAATCCTGCTGCATCTCCACATTGGGGCAGTGGCTCTGATGGGCCCAGGGTCTGAGGCAGAGTGGGACTGATTTCCAACTGAACTTGGCTGCTGTTGCCCTGAATCTGGAAAGTGAACATTATAAAGGAAATAAGAATTCCCTTTCATGAACTTGATACGCGTCCATTTGAAATAAAATAAATCGTTCCAAGAATTGGCTTGAGATTTACATTAAGTATTAATTGTGTATTACTTATTGAGTTTCAGAAAAAAATTTTTAGAAAGAAAACTGGTGTTTTGTAGAGAGAAAACTCTGCACCAAATTCTGTTTAGTGGTACAGACTTCCCAACATTCAAGCAAAATAAACACTCCTCAAAACCACATAGGAGGTGTAGTTTTTACATTACCAACCTATGCTCTTGAAGTAACAGACATTGTTTCATAGAGGATCAAATTATCTGAATTATGGGTGGTTTTTTCCCTTCCCTTTTGGGGAGACCTTTCACACATAACTAAAGAATAAATATGTTGATGCCAACAACAGACAAATTGTCACATTCTGTATCTTTTAGCACAAAACATCTCCAGCATGACAACTGTATCAGACAGTGATTAGCAGAGTTTTGCTTTATTAGATGACCCCCACTAACTCACACAATCCACCCACCCAGCAGTGGTTTTTGGCAGAACCTACAGGGAAATATTTTACTGTTGCTGGATAAGAATAAATTATTAGGGTACATGGGCATCTCCTTCTGCAAAGGAGCACCCAAAGAAAAATAAAACATTATTTAATTAGTGCCCTTTCAAATTTTATACAGAAATTTAGTGAACTAATTCCCAAGTGGAAAGGGCAATTAAATAAACAGTGCACTTTGTAATAAAGAACACAGAATTGAAATGAGAGTTCTTCAAGTAGCTCTCCCAGGATTTGCAGGAAATTATATGGGACAAAAGAACAACTAAATTCTGTGGAATCATTTGACATAACTATTCCAGATGTGATTTGTTCCTGGGAAACCAGCTGTTGTGCAAGTTGCTGAATGCTTTCCCAAACATTTCTCAAAGCCAACATTGATTTTATGTGGTGTAAACTTAGATGGTCGTTTTACTTGAAAACTCACCATAAGAAGCTATTATGGAGATATTATTTTTACAAGTGTGGCTCCTTTGAAAACAAACTGAATGTTGCACAGTTCATGCTTCCAATGAAAATTAGACAAGAGATTCTTAGAATCTGTGACGCTCTCCTGTATTTATAAACCAAGAATTTTCTACTTCTCCAAAAATTTATCAAGATAAACATCCAGTAAAGAACATATGATTCTCAATAATTAAGGTGACATGAGAATGAAAGAGATGAAACTCTTCTTGGTGAGTATTTAATACAAGAAAATTTGAGACAGCTCAAGCCATCTGCAGATTTCACTTGACAGAAACAAATCAATGCAAGCAAAGCTTATCAAGAATTTTCTTCCTTAACCTCGCTAAGTGGGTTTTCTAAAGAATCTGTTTTCTCTGTAAAATCCAGAGAAACTCAACATAACAGTTAAGTTACAAAGAGCCCAAACAATTCTATCAGGACCAAACTCACCGCTCTTGTAGCGCTCTCGCTGTTCTATCTTCAAGGTCAAATAGAGGGTCCTGATAGGGAAATAAACAGCTTGGGGATAGACTCTTCCCACCTATTTGGAGATACACATTTCTCAGTTAAGGAATACTGGCTACACATCACATCAACAGGGACAGATTCTCTTGTAAATGAGTCCAATTCAGGAATAACCAGCTCTTTGTGTTAAATAACAGCTTATGGAAATTAAAGATTCTTTCTGTAACAGAAACCCGAAGAGGATGAATTGGTAGCTCCCTGCACACTCTGCTAAGACATTACCTAATTAGGGCTTCCAGATCATATTGCCTAATAAACCTGAAAGCAGCATAATGTCAGAGCCCCAGCTGGGCCAGCTCAAAGATCTTACTCATGTGCATAATGGAAGAAAAACAGACATAATGACAGTGGTTAGTCTTTAAATTAGGCCACAATTCCCAGCAAGCCCCACGATACTTGATAAGAAAGCCCATTAGAGAGTAACTTTACTCCACCTAATTGTGGCACTTAATGTAAGGGGATACCAACTGCACCCAAAAATAAAAACAGGATTTTATGGCTTCCATTAAAAAAAAAAAAAAAACCCAAAGAGATGTTAACATTCAGCATCCCATTTAAATCTGTAAATCTCAGTATCTATTAAAGGAAAGAAACCATGAGTCTACTACCTGCAATAGAGCACATCTTAAGACATCATTTGAGGGAGGCTTCTCCAGCCACAATTTTACTAAATCATAGATCCTTTCTCCATCCAAATGGATATGGTACGTGGTAGAAATTTTGCAATGGAACTGAACTGTTCATAAATATGATATTTATGGCAGATCACTAACCTAACACACAAATGCTTCAAGCTTGTAATGCAAAAGTTATTTGAAGTGAATTGTAGCGTTTTAATACAGTAACACAGAAAATATGGTACTTTTTAATTTCATATTTTCTCTACGTACCTGAAGTTTAAAGGCAAGACAGACAGGAGTATCTGTGATATTCGTAAGTCAAAGTGCCAACTAGATTATAACTGCTGAGCAAGCACTCACTTCTACAGATTTTATAGAGATCTCAGCAAATAAAAACGTGTCTACAATGTGTTGAAATGAGCTTATTTCTGTCAGAAGGCAGTCGAGCACACTGGTGTTGCCAGACAATACCAAGCTTTAGCAACTAAAGCTGACCATTCTTTATCCCTACTCCTATGTCATAAGCATTTTTAACTATGTATTTTGTGTGTTCTATATCATTCACAAAAAAATATTAAACAGAATTCCAGAGGGACAGCTATGGTGCCTCATGCAAATAGGGAAACAATTTCAGTGGATTTAATCTCAGTAAGTAAAACTCACTTTGAAATTTAAAATATCCTCCTTAAAGACAGAAATTACCACTGTTTAACACATCCACAGCTGCAAACAATACCATTTATAAAGCTTGGCATTTTTGTAATTTGTTTTAAAAAATATTCGTGTCTCACCTTGCCAACAAAGATTACAGACAATAAAGAATTTGAGATTATCTTCTGTACCTGACTGATGAGGTTGAGAAGGAGTTTGCCCTCTGAGCCAACCAGGCAGGTCAGCAGCTGTGGGATCCAGGCCAGCCACTGGATGGGTGGGACACCAATGCAATACTTGTCCACTGCATCTGCCAAGGTGTTCTTATCATCATCAAAACTCAGCAGCCAAAGAACCTGGAAGAGAATTCCAAGAGGATCTCTCAGTGCTTAAATTTAGGACCCATCAATCGTTACACAAAAGCAGAGATATTTTATTAATATGGCTGTGGAGTCAACTTTTAAGTTTTAAAGTTGCCTCAGAAAAAAGAACTTACATTCACTATGCCTGGCCAATGTTATTTTTTCCCATAGAAATTATATTTAAAGAATGTAAAAGTTAAATGTAAGTGTACTCCTTGCTGTGAAACAAGACAGAAAAGAGCAAATGAACATGACTGCATTCCAGAAATTCTCTGGGTTTTTGGCTGGGGGTGTGGACATAAATTTAGGCATTTTTATAGAACCTAAAATATGCAACTGAGATAAATGAACATTGAGGCAAGAATTTGATTATTTCTTTGGGTGTTCTAAATTATTTTAACTGTCCACCCCTAATGGTGGTACTTCTAGTTTAATTTAAATGTAAATATATTGAGCATTGACTCAAAGCATTAACTGGTATGCAGCCAGACAGGGAGACTAATAAATTCAGAGTGCTATTGGGGCCACCTTTAATCTCAAAAAATATTTTCTGTGTTTGTTTCATGGTCAGAACAGATTGACTTCCCTGGTCCGCTACAATTTTTTAATTTTCATGAGAGAGATTAAATATCCTCAAACTGAGAAATATATACTACAAATAGCTTTTTTTAGCCAAAATTTTGCTGAAATTCACAGTAAAACTGTACAGAAAAGGATTATCTGGAATAAAATGCAATACTGAAGTAAAAGTCAATATTATTTACCCATAGTAATGATAAACAGACCTCAAACTATGTCACTTTTTAAAGGACCAAAGGATGCCCTTTTGCAATTATTTCACCACATGATGCAGCAGAAATGCTGGATGTGATTTGTCCTCTTCCTCCTACAGAAGGGTTCCACATCCAAAGGAAACCCCAGACATCCCAAAGAAGCAAAACATCCCAAGCTGAGTTCCGTGCAACCAGACCAACCGCACACAGCCTTTCCACCTCGATGAAAGCTTTCCCTCAGGAACCCTCTCTCTAATTGCACAGACTCTTTTTCAGCCATCTAGACCTCACCTTTGCCAAATATTTCCTTGATTTGCTCTCGTTCTGATGGCGGCAGGCGTGCAGGTAGCAGGTGATGGCAGACACCCCCAGGTGCAGCTGCCGCTCCTTCACAAAGATGTTCTCCAGGTAATCCCCCCACATGGCCCAGGCTTTCACCAGCACGTCGTGCATTTGCACAGCTGCAGAAAAAGCTTTGTTTGCTTCTTCAGACCTGCATGGTGACAAGTAAGAATATGAGTTTTATAGAATTTAGTGACTATCTGTTAGTGAAAGTCAGGTTTCTGATAGGGCAAGCAATTACTTTCTTAATACTCAGTGATAGTTTTGCATTGGGTTCTGTAGTAAGGTCTCTTATGACTGTTTTGTCGTTGCTTTCCTTAAAGTTCAGCACCTACAAAAGTAAATGCTGCATAATGGAAACAGTTTTGTAAGTGTTAAAAACCTCCAGATACTCCCTTAAAAAAAAGAAAAAAAAACTTCCAGTGCACTGCAAGTGAAAACCAAGCAGTGAAACTGGGAGAAAGAAGAGCAAATGATAACACAAGCGGAGTGGAAGCAAAATCATTTAAACATGCTGCTCTGCTGAGCAAAAACAAGGAGTAAAGCAACATTGGGAAGATGTTACATAAGTTTTCTTTCAGAGGACTGCATCTTACTTAACTCCTTTTCCAGTGAAGTCATAAAAAATTTGACAATCAACAGTTTCCGGAAACAGTCAGTTCCTCATCCCCACAGCTGTAAAAGTTTATTTTTTCAACAGGAAAAGTGAAGCAATTTGAAGGTTAAACACACAGTTCTGGGTAACCAAAAGATTATTTGTTTGTTACTCCTGAGGTTTTCTCCATGTTTCCTCAAGTATTACAAATCCAAAATTTAGCATGATTCATCCCAATATATATCCAGCCCTTGAATCTGTATTACTTCTTAGGCATAAAAATAAAGGATGAGAAAACTCACATAAGCATTACCACAATGAAGAAACTTTTAAAGTATTTCAAGACTTCTTATTAACAGAAAGAGCTTCACTTCTCCCTTGTAGAATAAGCATTGAAATAAACCATATGAAAGTAAGATAGTGCTTGTTTGACTCATTTTTTGAAGTTACCTCTAATGTATTTTTAACATAACAATATCAGCTTGGAGGATTATAATACTAAATTAAAATGACCAGCTACTGAGGCATAGCTCTAAAAAGGAAAACAGCTTTGTCTGTCATGTATTAGTTTCTGTGCTACATTAGTGTCCTTGCCTTCAGAAGCTTCCTGCACCCCGGATGAAGGTTTGAAGTGAACCAGCAGCCTGATGGATGACTTTGTATCACTACTTCCTCTTTATAGAAAAGGGACTTCTCTGTCCGTTTTCCTTTCTCCCACTCTACAATCCATCACTCTTGACACCCGAGATGATTTTTTTTAAATGGTTTCTATAACCTTGCCCAGCCAATGGGCAGCACGGGAGGATGCAGGAGCAGAGGTGACCTTTAACTTCAGTTTCGTTGACACACAGGTAATCAATCAGCAGTCACATTTTCAGGTTCAACACTGCCATGGGGCCTAACTGAAACCTTCCTAAATTCCTGAGCTCAACTGCAGCGCTAAAAAATGCTTGTGTGGTTTTTGGTAAGATTAAGAAACTGTAAGTACATCAGAACCATGTTTCAAACAGAAACCTTTATCCATTTTATCCTGAAGGAGCAAATAGAGACAATTCCCTGCAAGAATTTTTAAAAATTTAAAAATATGGGGGAGGCACATTTTCTTCTCTTTACACCTCAACTACAATTAAGCCTGTGACCATATAAAAGCCCACTGTACTTTCCATCAAGGTAATTGCATTCTGCCTATTTAAAATTCTCTCTTGTATCCACAGAAGAAGATATTCATCATTTCCTGACTTGAACTGCTACGTTGCAGTGTACAGCTTAAAACCTGATGGATTTCATTCCATAAGCGGCCACAATGCAGTGGTAAAGGAATTATTCCAGCCATATGTAACACAGTAAAACTGCCATTAAATCCCGTGCCCACTAAAAGCTGTTGAAATCTCAAGGGGTCTTTTTGGCATCACCAAACAAAATTTGACTGATGAGACATTTATTAATTGAATTAAAGAGAGATCTTCCTCAAAATAGTAAAATGCCTGTCAGTACAAAGCAAAACCATTTCAGAAACAGTTGTGTGAAAGCAAGGCTTGCACCTGGGTGTTTAATTGCTTCAGTGCAAGACGTCTCCAACACACCACATCAGTCTTTTCAGTTCAATTGTCTGAAATGAATGCTCCATTTCCACATTGCATCACACACCAGATTTGCCTGAGCTACACCACCACAGATTTCCCCATGCCTTCACCAGCTGCAGCTATTAAAGAGACAGCCAATGACAATGAAACAGAAATGAGAGAAACAGAGGTTAATTTTGTTTAAGAAGCTGTAAGCTTATGGACTGAACCTTTTTTCCTTGGTTTTATACATGATAATTATTAAGAACATAATTGAAGCAACCTCCTTTTGCCAACTACACAAGGACATCAGTTAGACATCAGTTTGTCCAAGTACTCACAGAAAAAGGGAAGAAAAATTATCATGAACTGCAAAGCTTTGAACAAACCTATTCTCCCTACCTCATCTCATCCCTTGAAATATAAAACTTGGAAAAAAAAACCAACTGGTGCAATTGTAACTACTTCTTTCCTACAACACTTCAATATATGACCAATCATTACATCTTCAAAATGCAAAGGAACTCTCATAGATACTTTTACTTTGTTACACAATTGTGAGAAATTTTAGACTGGTATAAAGATAGGGAACAGCTTTTCTGCTCAAATACTGTGTTGAATACTTCAGCTGCATTTTTGTCAGACGTGTGCTAGTGCCTCTTGCAGCCAGCATACTCACTTGTTAATCTGTGCCAAGAACATTCCCTTCAATGCATAAAACTCTGCAGTCATCTCCTTGGTGAAGTACTTCAGGTTGGTTGATTCAATAACTTCAAGACCCTGTTAAATAAGCCTTAGTGAGAAAAGTCTTTTACAAGGGAAAGATTTATTCAATAAAAGTGCCATAAAACAACAGTCAAAATAGTCTCTTGAAATTTAAATAGCATGACTTTCTAGTATTTCATTTCCATTTTAAAAAATACAGTCTGACAACAATTTTAAGTTACCACTAGCTTATGCAAACCAAATACTACAGACAGCATTTAGTAGGTAATTTTTCCACCTTGTTTATCATGTAATATTATTTATATTATTATATATTACAAGGTTTGTTTGCTGATCAACCACATGCCAGTGGGTTTTGCCTAAAATCACATTTTTTCCCTGTCAACACATACGATTTACTTCATCCACCACCCATGAGTCAGACACTCAGAACTGACTTAGAGCTTCAATTAGTCTTGCAGCAGTGTTGTTTCTTCCCATCACAAATAATGCCATTTTCAAAGTCCCTTCCATTTATCGATCTTGTAAGAGTTCAAAAAACCTACTCCCACTTTACTTCTGGGTCAGCTAATTTTTAATATATTCACAGTATCCAGTTCACAGAGGACATTAACTGCTTTGGACTAAGAGCAAGACTTAAAACAACACTCCCTGCAGGGTATAACACGGCCAAAGAAACTGAGCCCCTGCTCTGGATACAGGCAGCTTGTTTAGATCAATGTATCTGGCAGCCCCTGTAATCCCACGAGTCCCACCAACAGCTTCAGGGATAAAGCTGCCCTACCTGCATACACTCATTTTTGCCCATGACTCCAGCCAGCTGAAGGTAACACTTGACTTGCTGCCGAATCTTCTGGAAGCAGTCCACGATGGGCACGGTGGGGATGGTGTGGATGCGGCTCAGGATGTCCAGGGCCACGTTGACCAGCCCCTGTTTGCGAGCGATCTTCCCGTACTGGATGATGGCCGAAGCTGAGGCGTGGACTCCCAGCATGGCGTTGTTGGAACTGGGATCATGCTGGGAACTGTTCTCGTATGCAGTCACGATGGCTGGAAAGGGAAGGTGAAATGTTTGTCGTTGTAAATGGCATTACACAGAGGGCAGTCTTACACAGCAGCACACATGATGTGGGCAACTCAAGATAATGAAACTCTTAAATAAAAATTGAATAAAATCTAAAACTTGTCAAAATCAAGCCACCAAGAACTTATTTCAAACAATGTGTTGTGTGGAAAATTCTGTGATGAATGCATGCTGGACCAGGCAAAGTTACCCTGGTAATGATGTTGTCTCCACATGAAAATGCTGCTCCAGTGGGATAAATCATCTGACACGATAGGTAACCTGTTCCTCCAAGTCTTTACAACAGTCTTCATATCATGTAAGCTGTTGTTCCTCCCCAGATTAGTTGGTTGCAATCCTGCATTTATTTGGGCTGCTTCTTGAAGTTCAATTATTTGCTGTGCTGCCTAGAAAACATTAACCAATATAAATAAGGAACAAGCAGAAGATGGCAGCAGTCTCGAACCCACTAAAGGCAACAGACAGTTTGTTAGAACTTCAACCACCTGAAGAAAAGGCCCACAAACTTTAATGGAATTTAATTACCTGTAGTACAATAAAGCCAGTGTAGTATTCTCTAAGCTACCACTTGGCAGATAACAGTGGTATTCATTGTTAATCAACCAAATGAGATAACTATTTGAGAAAAAAAAAGGCAGTCCGAATTTATAGAGTGAAATCTCTTGAAACAAAATAAATTAAAGTAATATTTTCCTACAATCATCTCAGTATCAGCTCTCACAATAGCTTAACCTTCATCCTACACCCATTCATCACATAAATTTAATTTTCTCATGGGTATTTAATCACATACTATCTGATATTAAAAAAAAAAGTAATTACTGCAGTGCAAATTCAAGGCTGCATTTGTACCTCTGTCAGTCACTGACTAATTTATCATTTCTTCATGAGGGATATATACATACTAGATTGTTTTAAAAGCTTGTTTTAATTGATATCTGAAAGCACTTTAATACTTTATTTAGCAATATTAATCTTTTCATGCTGCAGATGCTGCCATTCTTGGGTGGGGCGGGAACTTGAAATATGGGTGAAAACTTATCAGGAAGGAATTGAATTCATTGAGAAGCCATCTAAGGGTATTGTGTGAGCTCACACACTGTACCTGTTTACCCAATAGCTTCTTCTGAATATGGAGAAAACTTCCATATTCATTCGCTTTATCTGAAGCATCAATTTATATTATAAAAATTCAAAGGTATGAGCTGCTGTGTGAGCTCTACCAACAGGAACATTTTACAGAGGTCCCTTCTCATATCATGTAGGTTAGTTATGAATCACACACACAGAGTGAAACTACTGATCTTAACAGAATCACAGAGGCCTCTGTATCAAAGAGAACTCAAAGCAAAGTCCTCTGCACTTCCACAGGCAGGGCTCAGTCACAGAGCTCTGAGCAATGGCCCATCAAGAAATGATCCCTGCTATGACATTTCAGTTCATGCTGCACTGAGATATTCCACAGTTTCTCCCCCGGAGATGAAAGGTTCCCTCCACAGGAACAAGAGCTAATCTTTGTCAGGTACATATTTATAGGACATCTAAACAAGGACAAAGTCAGCCTAAATGCCAAATGAATAGCATGTTTTGCCTAGATCCCACACTGCCAAGCCCAGCACGATCCTGCCCCAGCCCCACTTCCACACTGGCAACTCAAAGCCAAATCCAATTTTTTAAAGGTGGATTTAGGCACCTACTTCCATTTGATTATACTTGGAAATAACATCTACTCTCAAAAATTTTTCTCTTACAGTTGCAAAATGAATTATTTACATAATTAAATCCAAGAGAAAACAACAGGGTCTTGATATTTGAAACATTTCAAAAGGAAACAGAAGTCCATTTTTGTTATGGTAAAATGTGTGTGAAAGTTGCAGAAGGCACAACCATTCATTTTTCACCACGTAATACATGTTATTTCATTTCATGGAATAGTTAAACTGCATATTCCATATAACCAGAATTGTGCCAAGTGCTTCCCAAAAATATTTCTGGAGGTCTGAAAAAAAGTGGTTTCAACCTCTTACAAGCTCTTCCTGATAAGCACCAAGTACTTTGAAGAAAGAGAAACACACACTCTGCAACTTTGAACAAAAAAAACTACCGTGACGCAAAAACTATCAGTACCAGACACTGAAGTATTTCACACTTGCAGCTACTAAAATTCTGAAACCTGCTACTGGGGAACAGCTGGAAATAAGAACAGTTTGGTTGTTACCTGGAGCAGGGGGGTGTGGACGTGGGACACGACGTGGGGCAGCCGCCGCCACTCGCGGATGGCCAGGCTGCTCGCCATCTCCACCAGGCGCTCGATGAAGTTCAGCTGCTGCTCCTCGGGGTGGCAGATGGCCAGGTACCCCCTGTACATGTTCACCTTCCAGGCCATCTCTTTTGGACAACTCAACTCCACCTGGTCGTGGAATAGGAAAAACATCCAGTAAAGATCGTTCCTATGCAAACAGTTCGTTTTTTTTAAAGCGTTCTTAAACAAACAGTTTTAATGTTTTAATGGTAATCTCATTTTCTAAATATATCAGATTTAAGTATTAACATTTACGTCACTAGAGAAGCTTCAGCTCTCCTAAAGTTACTGGCAAGGGCAGGCTAGCACATAAATTGCCAAATCAGCACAAGAGTGGAAGTGCCCAAGCTGCTGCTGGGGTATTTCCACACTGACAACTGTAATGCAGCTCAAAGAGCTGAGCCAGCCCAAAGCAGCCCTGCCACGGGAGCAGGAAGCTCACAGCAAACAACTCACCCTGTACAGAGGCAAAAGATGCTTCTCAGCAGGTAACACACACAGTCTGAAATGCTTCAGGGGCTCCAGAACATGTAATGGCAACTTCTCACCCAAAAGGATCCTGTCCCTACCTGTCCCACATTATGCAGCATTATACTCCCTGTCTGCCCTAGGGCATTGCTAAGTCTATGAAAATGAACTGCTAATATTTTTTGCAAGTAATCAATAACCAACCTTCTTATTTATGATAAAGTAATTTCTGAGCACAGGTGCAAAGTAAGGTCGTAGTGGTAAAATAATTCATAAAATAATTTTAAACCATTTCCTCGGAATTCTGGAACAGCAGAAGTATGGCAACTAAACCCAGAAAAGCACCTGAATTGTGCAGCACCTGAATTCTGTGAGCAGTTTACAGCAAACTTGCACTGAGCCAGTGCTCACCAGCTGACACTGCAGGCCTCTAATCTACAACTTTTTCACTTCTTTTCCCTCCACTTTACATCGAGCCCTTTATGGTTTGATGTGCAACACAGAAATCCCTCTGCTTTATCCTCTTGTTGATAAACTGTAGGGTGACCACTGCAGTTGTTATTCCTGTTATCCTCAACTGACTTTTATGCCTGAGCCAGCAAACAGAAAGAGCCAGGTAGCATCCTTACACTTACACAGTGAAAACAATCTCCTTCTTTATTATGTTATCTACTGGATCATTAAACACAATGGCAGTGTGAGCAAATGGAAATGAGTCTTGGGTGCTATCAAAGGCTACTTGCTGTTTTAATAGTTCAACTTTAATGAGTAGATTATTAAAAATCTTTCACGAAGATTTACGAAAACTGGTATTTGCCATCCTTTCTGGCCTCTCTTGTGAATCAACCATGGAACTTGACAAAAAACAGCCACATTCAAGAATATCAATAAAATTGGAGTAGTGAGTACAGCAGCATAGAATCAATTATTCTTTCAGATCCTAATATTTATGCAAACGTGTCCTGACACTTTTACAAGAACCTGAGTAGAGTCACAAAGGCTCCAGTTATGGCCTCAGCAGCATCTTCTCCTTAGTCATTTAGTAAATGTCTCATTACTGAAAATACCTCATTTAATACATTTAATATCAGCACTTACTCAGGGTTGTCACTTCCACTCAGCTTGCAATTGTCCAAAACCAGAACTTGTCAGACATGATCTATTTCATTCTGTTCAAGCCCAAGGCTTATAATATACTGTACAGTATAGTTCTTATTTTAGGCTTTAAAAGTTTCTCAAATAATTATATTTCTATACTTAGCCTCTGAAGTTGCATACTTAAATAGGACACAAAATACTAAGTTTTATAGGAACAAAAGAAATTAATTGAAATGTAAATAGCACCCATAAGACAGTTTTTGTTGCATATGCAGTTTGCAACTTAGAGATTTGGCTTTAGGTTGTATTTTAAATATGCACTTCACCCCTTTATTGCAAATTCTGGTATCTTTAGCAGAGTAATTCCAGTAATGTCACACTGCATACAACAGTGCAAGGAAAATCTGCAAGCTCCTTTCCACCTGTGATTTAATGCAGTATTCTCACCTTTTAGATATCAGTTTGACATCTGGTTAATGTTTCTATATTAACTCACTATTATATCACAGATGAACAACTCTACCTACCATGGAAGGAGGATATATTTCTTTAAAATTAAAACAAAACAGAAAAAACAAACCAAAGAAAAACTAAATCAAAACACAAAAAAAATCCCTCATGTTTTCCATCTTCTATAGATTAGTGACACCATGTACAAGGCTAAAAAAAAAAGAATTCCAGACAATCTACTGGCAACTCCAACAGAAGTCTGCCATTTGCCCCAGGAAGTCCATACAGCCCAGCAGTTCATAGAGCCTCAAGAACAACAACCATCAGCTCTTCTCATGGGATGGTTCTTAAAACATTTGGGATGAAGATACCCAAGACAGGATGAGGAGAAACTAACCATGAGCACAAAAAGCCCTCACTCACCTGCACCAGAGCCTCCTTCATAGCAATCCAGTTTGAGACCCTCCAGGCACACTTCAACACCAGGTAAGGATTTATGTGACCTTTGGACTGGCCATATTCTGTCAAAGGCTCCCACTGGTTCAACTCTTTTGAGCAACTAAGAAAATCAAATGCAGTGTCAATTTGGTTACAAAAAAAAAAAAGCCGAAATAAATGAAATTCAATAAGAGTGACAATAAGTGTTGTGTATCAGAATATTATCTGCATATTTGTTTGTCTACAAACAGCTTTGCAAGCACTGCAGAAGTTTTATCCAGATGGGAAGACTATTTTTTTTTTTTAATTTATTTATTACCAGTTATAATACAGAAATCTGTGAACAGGGAAGAGCTGAATTTTGTGTCTCCCAGAACAACCATTTTAAATAGGAAAAACAAATTTTAGCTCCAGTCTTTTTCTACCAATAGCAAATTACATTTTTACAGCAATTCAGGCATAACACTGCTGAGGCTGTGTTAAGGGAATACAAAATAACTGTTTTTATTCCCTTAAGTTTTCCCTGGATCTGAGCTAAGACCTGAGACGAGTTTATTCTCATAACTAATGCTTTAAACCAACAGCAGGGTGTTTTGCTTCTAGTGCAGGGTGAAATACTTGTTCTACATCAGCTTTCAAGTCTTACCGAATCCAGTGGTCCTCCCAGAGCTGATACTCAGGAAAGATGGAAGGGGAAGCGTTGCTCCGTTCATGCTCTTTTTTAGCCTTCTCCATTGCTTTTTCATAAGTTTCTTGTGCCTAAAGAAAATTCAACCGTTCCACGTTTCCATCTGCTATATACACAATAACTCAATACTCTTTTCTTTTTAAAAAAAAATATAAGAAAACCTTCATAAATTTAAAAAAAAAAAAATCAAGCCCTGAATATAAAAAAAACCCTCGTTCCTGAATATAGTCATTATTTGGCAGCCTGACAAATGTCATGACAATCTGATGGGTGTGCACAAAAATTTCACCTTACCTCAGTATTACAAGGCCTCAAACTACTGCTGTAGACAGTAGGGAAGCCATGGCACTTTCCATTTCAGAAGACTGAAGTTAATAATTAATATTCAGGGTTTTTTCTTGCCGACCAAAATATTCATCCTGACAGTAGAACTACTCAGATAATTTCTAAAACCAAGACTGTACCTGTTCAAAAAAGCCATGCTGTTCATAGGCAATGGCTGTTGCTGTCTCTGGGAATTTGCAGCGTTTCTGCCACAGCCCAGCCCACATATCCTCTTCTTGTAACAAAGAGTAGAGCTCAGCAAGGGAATCCAGGATTTCCTACAATGTTAAGAACATGTATTTCTCCACAGTCAAGCTGTCCTTATAAAGCATAGCAGGTAGCAAACCCCATGTTCTACACTGAGGCAAGCTCAGAGAGACGTGGAAATAGAGAATTATAATTAAATTATAATTAAAACTCTCTTTAAAATTCTACCAGGCAAGCAATTAGTAACAACCAAGTACTGAGAACAACACCAATGCATGACACAAAAAATCCTAAGGCTTGTACACTCACTCTTGCCTGTCTTCCCTAACACAACAGATTGAATGATAGAAAACAAAATTTTTCAACAAGTCAATAATACAATAGGACAAGAGCAAACTGCTTCAAGTCGTACCAGGGGAGGTTTAGATTTGATATTATGAAAAATGCCTTCACTGAAAAGGCTGTAAAGAACTGGAACAGGCTGCCCAGGGCAATGCTAGAGCCACTGCCCTTGGAGGTATTTAAAATACATGTAAATGTGACACTTGAGGACATGGTTTAGTGGAGGACTTGTAAGTATTAGATTTCTCAGTATTTCAAAACCATAAGGTATTTCAATAAATATAACACTACCTGTTGAGGAGGAGTTATGCTTTCCTGCTCATAGAATTCTGTTGTCTGTTTAGGCTTAATCTGCAGACTCAGTCCTTTTTCAAAGGCTTGGTGTTCCAGCATCAGTGTAGAACGAAACCAGAGGTTGTGAGTTTTACCCAAGTATTTCAGGACACAAGGTCTGATGGGAATGGGAGGAACACACTGTGACATGGCTTCCACAAAGCAGTTCAGGGCACTTGGCTGGCAATCTCGCTGTACCTGATGGCTACCACTGCACAAGAAAGGGCTTATTTCACCTGCTAGAGCCTGGAAGAAAAAAGCATAATAGTTACCTGTCTATTCAGATTCTTCAATTACAGAAATCAGATTGAAAATCTCTTTTGTACAGGGAACAACCATTCAATAAGTACATTTCTCTCTGTAACATGAAAGGCCCTGTTTCTTTCAGAAGAGGTATTGATACATCAATACATTGAGCATTCACCAGCCTAAGAATGGCAAATATCTCAAAGCAAGTGAACAAAGTCACCACACAAATACATTTTCCTGGAGCAGCAGTCATTTACAAAGAGGAATCTGTAAGGGGGAGAGAGAGAGGTTCTCACATGTTGCTGTCTGTCAGACAAGATCTTCCAAAGTCGTGAAAAAAGCTGTATCCAAGTCTTCTCTGCCAAAGGTGTAGAAATATGGCATAACTGAACAAAGGCACTCAGCAACGCTCCCGTCTGGAAACAAAGAGATGCACGGAAACAGGAAAATACAATTAATTCTGTGGCAAAAAACTCAGTTATACAGCTGTTTAAGTAGTAATGCAAATGCCTTTTCAACAAAAATGTATTTTCTTTAACAATATAGACTAGCAACAAGAAGTTAACACTATTTTCATGTTGATCCAGACTCTGATTCACCACTGTAACCATCAAAAACAAAAAGAAGGAAAAAGCAAAGACAATATCTTGGTAATAGGAGCGATCAGGTTAATTGGATAGACCTGTTACTACTGTGAGAGTTATTTAAACATAGCTTTCAGCTAAAATTATTTTCTTAGAAATTATTTAATCGTAAGATGCTGATACACATTTTTGATCCTATACCCTGTGTTTATCATCACTAGTTTCTGAAATGAATTGTGAAAATACACTTACAGGTGAAGGGGGACGATATTTAATTTTGTAGGAGAGGGACACAGTAATAACTAGTGATCAAGTGAAGGTTTAAGAATTTTTTATCATAGGCAAAAACCTATTTTTACCATAAGAAATTACAGATTATAAGAGATGTCTACATAAGAAAACTTAGCTAAAAAATCAGAAGTGTGCAATAAAAAAAGAAAAAAAAAAAAGAAAAAAAAAAGAAAAAAAAAAAAAAAAAAAAAAAAAAAAAAACCACCTCAGATCAGTTTGAAGGTTTTAGGATTGAAGTGCTTTGTCACCAACAACCTGCACCCACCTTCACTTCCCGAAGGGAGTCGAGGAATTTGTCGTGCCGATTGGTCAGCATGTGCAGCTGGTTGCCAATGTCCTTCTCTGAAAGTTCCTTGGTTTTGGGAGTGCTGGTCTGATCTCCTGGAGCCAATTCAATGTCTATTTCAACATCCTACACAGAAGTAAACAGCTTAGTAAGTATATATAAAGTTTATATATGAGTATATATAAACATAGGTATCTTCTGTGTACTTTTGCTTTTTTTCCACAATTCCAAACACCCTCCTGATCAATTTATTTCAGGTCTCCCTGTTTCTGCTACTTCTTCTGGTTCAGACATATAATTGCTTAGAGTGCTGAAGTAAAGGCTAAATGAATGAAAGAGTTCTGAGAGATCCATGCATGCTCCAAACACAAGCGACACAATCTGCACCCATCATCTTCATTACACATTCTCCAAAGTTATTTGATGAGAAACTAGGAAGAGCTGAATTCCACCCAAGAGATTGCTTTTTCCACTGTATTTTCTGCCAGTTACCTCCTCCTTGGATTCGCTGTTCTCCCTTTCCCGAGGCTCTTGCTTGACGTGTGTCACCATGGCAAAGGCTGCCCTGTCATGACTGTCAGCCAGGTTGATGACGTTGGTGATGGAGGGCAGCATGGCCCCCTGGCAGCTCGTGCCAATCGTGGTGTTCCTCTCACACACTGCCAACAGCAGCTACCACGTGGAAAAGGAACACGAGTTTTTGAACATACATTTTACTGCAGTACTTCAGAGGAAACATCGCTATGGTTTAATACTTAACAACAAGGCAAAAGTTGCAATAGTAAGTTTAAGGCCTATTTATCATCTTTATTAATAGAATCTCCTAGGCCTAAAGTCTGTATTTTGTACTTTTTAACGCATGTATTAAGTGCCCTCAATCTGCTAATAAATACAGACTCTGTTACCCTAAAAACGATGTTCACAGTCACCTTAAATTCATGCTTTAATATGCAAATTGTTAAAACAAAAGGGTTTGTCCCATTTTATTTTAAATAAACCAAGCGAAGATGCAATTCCATTTCAATGCAATCCCACCTAACAGCTGTCATACTGCTAGAGGAGACATTCCAGCTTAACAGTTTTCCTCAAATCTTCTCCTGTAACAATTCTTGGGGTTCTTTTATATTCATTATCAATTGTAAGAGACTGTTTTCCTTAAGAAGTATTAACCTGGTCATTAAGCTTATGGCAGAGAAAATAGATTTTAAACATTTATATTAAAGCCACTTTCCAGGCATCAGCATTTCACTGTTTAGACTCTGTATATATTTTTAAGCACCACAGGAGCTGAGGCAGCAGACTTGGTATTTTCAGCTTTGATAAGGACACTACACACATCACTAATGCTTTCACACCCAGCCAAGAAAAATGAGGAATAAAACATATTTCTAATTGCATTTCTGATACAAGTAGTTTCCCCACCTCGATGCACTGCTTTATCCAGAAGTGATTTCCCATTGCTTCCCAGTTTTGGGAACAGGTCACATAAAGCAGGCGCTCGTAAACACGACGTTTCATGGAATTGTCAAAGACCTCAAAGAATTTGGCTCGGATGAGTGGCTGGGCACAGCGCAAACCAGAGAGAAATGCTGGCTCCAGTTTAGCTGTGAGTTCACTTCCAGAAAGATTCTCATCCCTAAAATTAATAAAGATGAAATACCAGAGCTATTAGAAAGAGAAGACTCCTAGGTTTTGTATGACATACTAAAAAGCCAAAGAGGTGACACTCAGCAAAAGTCCTCATGTGGCAAAGAGCCAGGTGCAGTTCTTGAGAGAAACAGCAAAGAAAATATTGCTGCTTGATGTAAAACTGCCCCAGAACTATCAGAAATACTCTTCCAGGATAAAATCTTATCATGGTTGTGAAACATTGAGCCACATCTGTATGAAATGACAAATGCTATTGACTGATAAAAGCTTCTGAGCACCGGTGTACATGAAGGCTTTGCACAGTGAAGCAGCAGAGTACAGCAGCAAACTGACTGCAAAATAATGTGAAGCAGCAGCACACCATTAAATACCTGGCATGCTAATTATTTCATTGTGATTCAAAATCTTCTACTCTACTTAGCAAAGTAACTCTCCTGAAAGTCTAATTTACAATAAAGTTTCAAGAAAAAAAAAAAATCTTTATATCCTGTGGATGTGAAAAGACAGAATTCAGCTGTGACCACAGTGTTGAGAATACAGTCAGCTACAAGGATGCCTTGGTATCTTGGGAAAGGAAGAAGTTGGGGTGCTGGAGATATTTTATCAGTGCCAAAAGTAAAAATCCTGTCTAAGGAACTTGTGCTTTCAAACTGCCTTCCATAAATATGTACTGTGGTCTCAGTGAAGTGAATTGATTTTGCATTTTAGAAAAGAAAAATATATAAAAATATCCCTTAATTCAGACCTAAAAAGATTGATGACATGTTATAAAGTTCATATATGGTACAAATTATGAACCAATAAGCTGCAATAAATGATTAATTGCTATAATTACCTATAGACATAGTTAACAAGGTCTAAGAACTGAGCATTTAATTCAAGGTCTTCTGGAAAACGCTTTTCAATGTAAGTCATCATTTTCACCAGTAGAATGGACTTCTCCCGGAGAGTAGGTGTCTGTGGTAAAAGAAGACATGATTAATTTTGTCAATTTGTCCTAAAACATGCAGAGAAGTAGCACATTCAGACTACAACTCAGCCATCCTTTACATGACTCTTTCACTTCTAAAGTACTGAAAAATAGCTTGGGAGGTCACAGTCCTTAAAAAAGAAAAATAACTCAAGCATTTATCCTTCTAATATATGCTGGAGGATTTTAAAATTGTGCCTAAAAATAGGCTTAAATGTTCAGTGATTACAGAATTCTAGAGTATATTATAAAAAGTGTAGGTCCTTTTGTACAGCACTACACTAAGTGCTCAACTCTTAATAGAAATATGGCAGATTGAGGAGGCCACAAAATGCTACAGCGTAACACAATTTATATCAGCATTTGTCATCTTCCTCCTGAAGAATCTTTCTACTTAGGTTAATGTGAAGCATATTTTAAAACTTTACTTTAAGAGAAGGTCTTCACAAAACAGCACTTGAGATCAAACACCAAACACAAGCCTATAAAATGCCAAGCATCTGTAGCTGCAGCTATTTTCACAGGGGATGAAAATAGTCTAAACATCATCAAGGGCATCTACACATATATAACAGATCATTACAAACCTCATTGTCAAAACTGATGAATAATAGTAGCTCATAGTTACTTAGTATTTGAGAGCAGTGATGACTTTATCTACTCAATTTACCTGATTAGCTGCCATCGGGGAATTGTTTTTCACCCACTCCTCCACTATTTTTACCACTGCACGAAGAATTTTGGCATCAGTGGATTTTTCAATGAGTGATGTTAGAATAGCTTGTATAAAATTTTTCCTCATTTCCATGCTCATCACAGCCAGGCGAGTTTTCACAAGATCCAGACTTAGCATTACCAGTTCACTTGTACCTGCTATGGATGCAAAAAAAGGATTAGAGTTGTGTACACACCTCTGAAACACCTAGGAAAAAAATCTTCCAGATAAGATGCTGTAATGTTAAAAATATCAACAGCATCACCTATTGCCTGGAAATACATCCCCAGAAATAATGAGTTCAGAATTACTACTAAAGAACTAAGTTCAGAATCCAAGGCCAGGTTGGATGGGGCTTTAGCAACTGTCTAGTGGAAGGTGTCCCTGCCCATGGCAGGGGGTTGGAATTAAATGAGCTTTAAGGTTCCTTCTAACCCAAACCATTCAATGATTCTATGACTCCTTTCAAAACCCAATCCATTCAAAATCCTAAAGGCAAGTCTGTTTTTCCTTTCTGCAAATCTTTAGTAAAAGGTATTATGGACTCCTAATACTGAAAAACTAAAATTAACTTTGTGAAAGAAATTGTCTGTGATGCAGCTAATGCTCTAATTCTGTTCAGCTAATTTCCTGACTTGCTTATCTGTCAAGTTTAATAATTTTCCAATTGTTTCTCAGTGTTAATAAAATTTACAAGGTTCTCATTTAACTAATTAAAGTATGGGCTGGGAATCTAACAGCAGCAATTCTTTCCAAGTGTTTTCTTCAGTAGCTTATTCATTAGTAAATTACAAGGCCCTTTACTAGCACTGAATTTTCTTCTACGAGAACATCTGATTTTTTCAATGACTCATGACCTAATTCATTTGACAACAGACAGAATTATACAGACTGAAAAAGATGCAATTTAAGATAAAAACTAAAGCATCAGCTCCAAGTTAATTCAGTCGTTCCAATATTATAAAATAAGAAGGAGCAAAAAAAAGTGGAAGCACGGAGCAATCAAAAAAATTCAGCCTGTCTCCTATCAACACTATAAAGCCTTGAAGCATTTCACTATTTCTATGTATGCTGCAGCTCAACAAATACTTCACTAACCATTCACTGAGAAGGTTGGGCTAATACTGAAATTCATATATTGAGCAAGTAACTGGAACTCCTAAGTGCATTTTTAGCTCTCAATACTTCAGTAATACTACTCACTAAGGCTCAAGTGTATTTCAACAAGTAACAGTGCACACAAACTCTGCAGAGACACCTGAATCCCTTCAAGATGAAGATATTTTAATGCTTTATAACACTTCCAATCATTAACAGACTGTACAATGTAATACCTGTATTTGCTTCTGCTGTTCCTGCTGTGGTCTGTGGGTTCAGGTGTTCCCTGACCATCTTCTGCAGGGATCTCATGAAAACTGAGATCAGCCTGTCAATGTAGCTGGGGTTGTTGCTACACGCAGATTTCAGAATCATCAGAGTTCCTAGAGGTAAAAACAAGACTTCAGGAAGTAAAACTTCTCTTGGGCATGACCTGAGTAAGGTACAGATGCCATGAAAGAAGGACAGGACTATCCAAGTTACAAACATTAGAAATCTGGAGAGATTTGAATAAAAATTTCGGTCTCAACTTTAGTCTTTAGACTAAGCCTGAAAGGTTACTTTTGCACTAATCAAAATATTTCAGAGTTTTGTATGTAAAAGTGTGTGATGAAGAGCAAGGGGGAAAAGGGAGGACAGGAAGGGAGGAATTGAGAGCAAATATTTCCCCAAGACAGTGAAAAAAATGTAACTACTCCTGATGCTGCACATCTGTTTTAGTAGCAAAAAGTAGACAAACTCTTAGATGACTAGGCCTGGGTTTAGTAATCAAAAATAAAATAATTTTTTAAATTATAATTTTGGTTTTCTAATCTAGAAACTTTATACAGTTTCATAAATCACTCTCTGCAGATTGAAGAAGTTAACTAAGTTGACTACTTCTCTCTTTAAAAAAAAGCACACACATCCTGTAACATTATACCCACTAAAACAAAAACTTACTGCAACTTTCTAATTCAACAAATCTACATAGCACATCTGCAGAAGCATGCTCTGGTCATTGAATGGCTCCTGCCAAAGTTTTGATTTCTTTTTATGCTCAGATGGGCACAAAATTTGGCCCACAAAGTCCAGACTCTGAGCCACAGAATTACTACCAAAGGCACCTCCTGACAGCTTGATTGTGTTGCTGCTTTTAAGGGAGCTCTGGATAAAATGCAAGAAACATCTTTCATGGTTAGTTTGATGTAAAGCACGTCCTGACATCTGACAAATAGGCAATTCCCAAGGTGAAATTACAACCATCTACACAGCTCACAGAACAGAATAGTGAAGGACATTTGCCATTTAAATCAGCAGGTTTTCCAACATTGTACAATTTCAGGTCTGTATTACCAATACAACCAGTTTTGGGCCAAACTCTATTATTCCAATACATCTTTGTCATTCTATTATGTAGCTGAGTTGTCTAGCAGTTCAGTAAGTACAAAACACAAGAAAAGAAAAACATTTCAGCTCTTCAGAATGGTCTATGCTAAAAATTCAGATTTTGTCACTCAAGAAAAAATAGTATTTTTGTAATTTATTGATTACTGAGAATTGAAGATCTATAAATACATAAATCTTAATACACCATCTAAATCAGCAAATAAATAAGGCTTAAAAAATTTAAAAAGAAAGGCAGGAACACATAAGACTCTTTACACAGATTCCTTGAACTATTCTGTTGTATCTCAGAGGACCTGCAGGATTTGGTTTTTTTCCATGTAAGAAGCTTCCAGTAACTTTTACTTTATTTTTTGGCTATTGTCAATACTGTAGCTTTTTCCTATGCCCTTTGAACACAAAAGGCTCCCACCTAGCAGATCTGCAGCTCTCCATCTCCAATAGCTGCTCCCAAGTCACCTCAGGGAGACGACAGAACGCAATGAACCCCCCTCCATTCCCTTTCTTCACAGATATGACATCCCAAGCTCGTCCCACAAGTCAGCTTCCCACAGCTTCCTCTGCATTAGGTCAGATTGCCATTTCCTTGTGGAAAAGGGAAGCTCGTGACAAAGCCACCTCTCCCTCGGGGGCATCCCCACCGAGCTGCCGGGGATGCGGCACACGTACCGAAGAGCTGGGAAGGGTTGGCATTGGTGGCTTTCTCGTAGTTGGTCAGTCCTTCATAGATAACCTTCCCAACTGCAGCATAAAGGCACTCCAGCTCTTCATACTTGGAAGCTACACTCGAGGTACCTGCAGAGTTTGGAGGCGTGTTTACTTTTGGTAACATCATCCACAGAACAGTTACGCTGTGAAAGTGCAGTCACTGAAACAGCGCTGCAGCCTTACCTGGCCAACAAACCAAGGAAACACAGCCAGAAGCCTCACTTTTAAAAACCTCTTTATTATACCAGTATGCCTTTTATAATAGTGTACCACTTCTTCTGAGTTACTCAATTTGATGAGCAGTCTTGCATTACTGACTTACTCGTTCCCAAGAAAAGATTATCTAAATTAGCTTCTATTAAGACACAGCATATTACCTATTGCCTTTTCTTTTTTACACTTTATCTCCCTTCCTTGTTTCAGCAAAACAGCAAAACTTAACAACAAAAAAACTGCACTTCTGAAGCTGAAAAATGTAATTGCAAAAATACATTAAATTTATAGCATGCATTTCCTGAACTAAAGTTATGACAGCCACAGGTTATTAAGTTTTTATGTCAATGGATAATGACGTATTCCACACAATTACTTATTTCAGCTTCTCCTTTTTTAATCAGAGGTTGAAAGTGCAAGGTAAAATGGACCATTAAACACAGGAATCATAAACCAGAATACTAGCACATTCCAAAGAGTGCCTTCATCCCACCCTCAACCACTTAAGTTATGCAGCAATAAAGGATAAAAGGAGGAAGAAAACACCGCTCACTTGGTTCTGTGGGGAAAATGCCCATCAAGCGAGACAGCAAACTGTGGACAGCTCTCAAAACCTTGGTGTTCCCACAGGTCATGCAGGCTGCTACCCCTCGTTGTAGGGGCTTGAAGCTGCTCAGGATAGCAGGGGGCTGCAGCACAGTCAACAGGAAACTTAAGACCTCTAAGCCAGTGCAGATGTTGGCAAAGTTGGCCTGGTTGGGCTGTTCCTAAAGGGAAAACATATAAAAAGGCAGTGAGTAGGGGAAAACAAGAGGTACACGGATTACTAAATTAGATCAAATCTGTTAAAACTTGTAAGATTGAGATTTCTACAGCAGAGATGTTCCAGGTCAATCTTTGAAACAAGTCACACTCCATAAAACTCTAAAAATCCAGGCAACTATAGAGTCTTTAACCATAACAGTGTTAGTTAACCAGGTACAGGTATGTTCCTTCTGGTGTTTTTTGTGATCCTAGGGTGTGAAATCTGTCTGCAACCTTGCTGGTTAGAAATGCTTTCAACAGAGGATGATGTTTTATTTCTTTGTCAATACCTTTCAGAGACAGGCCATCAGTGAAGAGCTAAACCAGTGTATTTTATGGTAAGTTATAGTCCAAAGGACAGAAAAGAGGACATAGATGATATATAAAGTGTTGTATCATCTATTACAGGGAGCTTGCCTTTCAGTGAACTTCATACTCCCATAATGTAGTCAAAAAACTAGGCATCAATAAAATCAAATCTGTAAAACTTCCTACTAAGGAAAAAAAAACCCCAAAAATAAAAAAACCACACCAACCAGTAAGTACTGCAGCTCTACAAATTATAACCACTGATGCAATTCACACACTTAACAAGTTATTTATTTCACTACGAAGAAGAAAAGATTAGTACTGTAAAAATCTATATCCAGATATCACTAGTATTCAATCATCTCACATGCCAGGGAAACCTAAAGACCTACAGGACTAAATGCTACCTACCACAGTCATGAGCAGCTTATCAAACCACTGCAACTTCAGTTCTGACTTGGGCCACATGTCTGGCCTCAAAGCTGTTTTCAGGAGGTTGACGCAGCGGCGAGACAGCAACTCCCCAGGGGACCCAGCAGTGTTGGAGTTGTCATTTACCTAGCAATTAATCAAAGTTAACAAAATGACACCCTTTTGGAACCAACTCATTAATTTATTATGCATTCCATGCAAGCATATAATTTCTTATTTCTGAAACGGACGAGCTTAAGTAGTTTTATCAGTACAGTATTTAATGCATAAAAAGCTGACAACTAATAGTAAACACCAGAACTGCTGTCTAAATTGCTTGCTAATTAACCCAAATCACCCATCAAAGGTGTATTTAAAAAAAAGTTTCATCCCATCCTTTATTACTACAACCCTGAACATACTCAAGATGGTTAATCTTTACTGTTTGCAAGGTATCCATAAACATGTGCAGCTCTTTACTCAATTCATCTTTACACATAAGAGCACATCTACTTTGTTCAATGGACTGTGGTATATAAAATCCCATGCTACTTACCAGCTGAGTCTGCTGCAGGAGCAGAAGCCATAAGATTTGTCAGCCTTGAGGTACACCCAGATAATTTTCCCCGTTCTAGAAAAGTTAATTCCCTCAAAATTTGGTAAAAAGCCTTAGCTCTACCTGCTGCAGGGAAGTAATTCCATATATTGGATTTTGAAAATACATCTACAATCATTACCCCAGGATAGAGTCATTCCCTATAAAACTCTCTAAATATTTTGGGATAAACTATTCTTGTCATTTAACCTGGGCAATATAACAAGCATACTTTGCAGCATCACCCAAATATGTAAATTAATCATGAAAACAAAGTATAGAAACATTAGACTAATCCAAGCCTGAAAGGACCTGTGTGACAAGAGGGGTTTATAGGTTTGGCTGCTAATACCACGCTGGTATTTGCATATCAGAATAACCTCAGTACCTGGCAGGCAATTCTGATCAGGAAATTCACCACGGTGTCCGTGTGCTGCTTGTCAATGGGCTTGGCAAGGAGGGCATCAGCCCCTGGCAAGGACTGGCTCCGTCCAAACACCTGCATGCACACAAAACACAAAAGCCATCAGCAAGATTGGAGGAGGAAAACAACAAGAACAGATTTTAAATATTTTCTAAAGCTAAAACCTTCAATTTAGGGAGTTCTGAGTTATGTGGAAAAAAAAATTGCACTGCACTGCTTAGAGTCTCTGAATAAACCCTGATTTTTTCTTACAGCACTTATTGCTCCTGTAGCTGTCCTGAATCGTTTCACTTCTTGGCCAGAATCCACAGACAATCCTCTTTTAACAGCAGATGAGGCAGAACTTGCTCCTTCTCCACTTGCACTTGAGTCCATATCTGAATCTGGCTGAAATATCAGCAATGTGCATGTTAAAAAAACTACATTCAGTCGTGGAACAGTTCAATCTTTACCCATTTATTTTGATTTCCTACCTGCTGGTCTTTAATTCTTTGCAATTCCCATTTAATAACAACTTCAGCAAGATCCACAGCTAATTTTCTTTGCTCTATTGTAACACTGGGAGTGAAGCCCAGTCTCTGCATGGCACTAACCATATGCTGAACCAAGTGATGTCTCACAGGATAATAAACCTGAAAAAATGGTTTCACAGAAATGTTAGTCATTAAGCAATAAAATTCTCCACAAAACCTACAAAGCTGAAATAAAGCAAAACTGTAAAACAGTTATCAATCCCAAAGTTTGCTAAACCTGTACCACTTCAAATTTTGCAATATAGAAAAGTAGCTGGTGCATTGAAAATAGTATTTTGGCTACAACTTTCAGTAGTGACTATTGATTTCATGCATCCAAATGAACATGTTCTTTTTAAGAGTCATGATTTTTCTCGAGGACCAAACAAACCAATTTTTTTCCAAGCATTTTAAAGAGATTCAACTCACATTTTAACACATTCAGATATTCTTTCAAAAATTGTTGAGGCATCAGTTCCTGAAAATGTGTATTAGCTGTCCCTTTGGATTGCATTTTAATACATGTTTTCAAAAATGTTCCTGTGTTGACATTCTGCACCATTCCCCCATTTGTTTAATGTTTCCCAACATACATTAGCTGGAGACAATATTATCTAGGTAATCCCACAGAACAAAGAAAGTCAAACAAACAAGGATTACTGGAGGATGGCAAAGAACATGGTTCTGCACCTTTTTTAAAGAGCTCTTAGAGAATCTTCACAGACCTGTTAAAGAACACTGCTGATGCACATGCAATGAATTCTTCTTGCAGACTCTAACCTGACATTTCGAGTTCTAACTTCAATCGTGATAGAGCTTAATAAATGATTTTCTATTAAATAGTTGTATTCAGTTATAGATGAGTATCTTTACAGACAAATGATGCATTTTGAAGCTAAACCATATAAATCAGATTATGCTGTTTTTCTAATCAAACTTCTGTTTACTTCCTTGATACAGGAGATGCAGTGAATACCAGAATAACAGCACAAGTACCTTGAAATGTTGTACTATCAAGTGCAAAATATGTACTAGCTGGGGCACTGTATGACCCTCTTCCACAATGATTTTCCGTGTCCAGTGAGTGAGCATCTGGTGTCCATCTTCCATCCGAGCAGGCACAGCTGGAGTCAGGATAGCCATGGCCTGCCTGACAATAGCCCTGGCCTCCATTGCATGAGCTTTGAGAAGGCTGTGAAAAACCTGAACAGCAAAGTTTCCCATCAACATTAATACTATAAGTATTCACAAAAACAAAGCATTCAAAAAGAAAGGAAAACCACAATGTATGTTTTCTAAGAAACAGTTTTTCTCTAAAGGCCCATAATTTGTTAAAAATATCATGATACATCATCAGCAGAAGCACAGAGCATGTATTTCTGCTTCCTTTACATTCCCTTCTCTTCCTCCCTCTCCACTGCCCAATCTGAAATTTTCCTTTGGTGCCCACATTGTGCCTCAACTGAAGTGTCTGTCTCTTAAATGAAGAAACAGGCCCAATTTTGTTAATTCAACCAAAAGGTCTACTTGTGTACTACTTACCCTTCTTGCTTTCATTTGTCTTCACACTTCTTTCTATACTCTCCTATTCCCAAGTAAATTTGTATTAAACATTTGGCCTGCTGCTTCTGCATTTGTTTGTGGTGTTTGAACTACACTCAGTACTCAAAAATCACCGTGCAGCTTCTACTCTGAATCTTAAAACAAAAGAAACCACACTATGGAACTTAACACAAGCCCATGGTCAATACCTGCAGAACAATCTTCTTGTGAATGGCAAACTTGGCAATGATGTGTGCCAAGAGCAAGTGGCCACTGTACTTGCAGGCTGGGTCCACGCAGGCCTTGGACAGGAGGCAAGGCCAGGCAAAGGTCATCAGGCGCCGCAGTTTGCTGTTCCTGTTCTTGTTGTTGTCGTGGATGTGATGGGGGGCATGCTCGACCAGCAGCGTGGCAAACTGCAGGAGGTAGATCCTCAGAGAATCCAGCATATCAGCCTGTTTTTCTGGATCAAGTACCTAGTTCCAGGCATGATCAAAGAGGAGAGAATGAAGTTGACAAAAAAAGAAAGACAACTTTTATTCTTATAATGGCAAAGCCCCAAATTTTTGCTTTTTGAGCGGTTTTCAAGACTAAAAATCTGTAATTACTTTCTTGACTCAGTTTAGTACCCACAAAACCACCTCCTGAACTGTGAACTTCTAAATAATGAGCACATCTGGGAACTCTCAAAGTGCTAACCTATAAAAATAAATAAATCAAAATCCCCAACCCTCATCTTCAACAAAATGTATTTTACAACTGCTGACTGGTTCCATGAAATAGCAGTGAATTACAAAGACACTGATGTTGGCTCATGGAAAGCTTTCCTTATAAAAAAGACTGGGACTACAGCCAAGTAAGTCCCATTTCTAAAGACACATTCCAGTTCTGAAAACAGCATAAACTGAAAATTGTAGTCCAGTCCTACGGATCACTGATGGATCTCACATTCAACATTATGAAGCAATCTGATGTAACAGACCGCAATATTCAGAAGAGAACAACTAATTCAAATCAGAATGAAAAGCCAAACGAGAGGAAGAACTTTTTGTTTTAATTTTCAAATACTTCAATGTCAACAAAGATTGTTACCTTTGTTATAAAAACGCTAGTGATGCTTTCTGGATTATCTCCTTCTGGGTTTGGGGGGCCTAAGAGCTGTTCACCTTCTCCTTTTTCAAAACTGTACAAGAAAGCAGGATTCAGGATATGCTGCAGCACCTACAGATTATAAACGAAAAAAGTTTTACTGTACTGTCCCATTCTTCTAATGGCAGCCAACATCCAAGTACTGTCACATGCAAACCTGCCTGCTGGACACACTGTTACAAAAGGAAACTATAAATAAAATCCCAAGAAAACAACACACACTGATTTGTTTTCCCCTCTTTCTTCCTTCCAAGGGCAAAGATTCTTAGAAAGTGTAAACTAAAGCAGTCAGCATTGAAAGCAAGATGAATTGCTGTCTCTGTTTATTATCGCTCTTCTTCAGGTATGATATTTTCACCCAAATGACTCTGCCAATTATCACACTCGTTGACATTTAAGTAAGGGAGTTTTGTTGCCCTAGTTCCCAAGAAGAAAATTAAACCTAAATACCAGGCTTCTTTGATTTAATTGCTTTAGTTACCTTGGCTTTGAGCTCATCTCCAAAGTTTGGGTCATTCAAGTCTACAAACCGGAAGAACAAAGCCCGTTTTTGGGGAATACTGTAGTTTTTGGGGATCTCTTCTTCCATGTATTCCTTTAAGAAAGTCATATTGCAGAGAAATCGACCCGTAAAAGCTCGAAGCAGCTGGAAGAGTAACTCTATATCACCATAATTCCTTCTGTGAAAACACACAAAATACAAAGCTTCTGTGAAAAAATACACAAATCACCATGCTGATGAAACTAATCTTCTAAAGGAGCAGAGAAGCAAGAGCAGCCAGGACCACAGGCATGGTTTTAGAGCTAATGGCAGTATTATGAAATATATTACACTTTCCCTTCAATAACTGCAAACCATTTTTAGTAGCCCCATATACCTTTACAGTATTTTCAAAATTAAAATCTAAAAAAAATGCACGCAGGGTCTAGGAAATAAAGAATTTTACGTACTTGCAGTAATTCAATAGGCAATAGGCCAACAGCTTGGGCTCTTTCCAGTTTGTTGCAGCCATATTCTCCTTCCTGTGTCTCTCCTGAAAAGCTTCACTCACCCATACACGTTTCAGCTGATTCACCAAGGAGTGTTGATTTGCTAACCAACATTCATCATTCTTAACAATAATACTTATGATCTGTCCAAAGCAAAACAAGACAAATGCACAGTCAACACACAAGAGATCTGTCAGGAGAAACAATGATATACAAGCACTTGTTTAAGGTCAATTAAGGGTTCTAAAATATTCAGCAGCAAAACAAAAGAGTGAAATATAAAAGAGTTTGGATTAAAACAAAATAAATTTCTGTTTCTGTTGTCACGCTTTCCTCTTGTATCCTACTTGACAAAAAAAGCATAGTTAATTTGAGTCTCTTTTCCCTTCTCAGAGCGACTCTGACTACAAACACTCCACATTTTTACAAGTGGTTTTCTATGAGCTTTTGTATATAATAGACACACACACACACACTTTGAAAGCCTGTATCTAAGAGGCTTTAGCTGAAGGGGTTTGAACTACCCAGTGCAGAGACAAACAAGGATAAATGAATACCTTGATAGCCTGGAACTGCAGATCGAGACGCATTGTGGTGGTGCTGGGGGAGCCAGGTCTCACAGCTGCCTGGGTGCCCACAGGCAGCAGCAGGGTGATAAATCGGTTGGGATTAGCTGCCAGTACGTCCCGCAGAGGTTTGGCATCTTTATGTTTCAAGAAACTCTGCAAAAGGGGAAGAAATAATTTTAATAACCTTTAAAAGCCAAAATACCAGGCGGTTATATCATCCTGTAGCTTTTATATTCCACACTAAAGTTGCAGAGGTTATATTTCATGTATATAAAAATAACATCTACACTTCAGTAATAGCCTTACATGATCTGGAAAGGTATAAAATCAACACTTCAGGACAAACAAATATAAAACCAAGAACAGGAACCCTGCAGCCAAGAGTAAGACCATGATTAAGGACTACAAGGTCATACAGGAAAAAAGGATGCAAAAGATGAAACCTTTCTGTTCATCAGATTTGTGAAGTTCAGAGTTTTTCCTGCTCCTCTCCCCACACAGCTTACCATAAACATTCTGCTCCACTGTGGATCATTTAAAGTGGCTTCCATCATGAACAGCTCCACAGTCTGGGATGGATGACGTGTCAAAAACTTTATCAGTGGTTCCCTGAATGGACTGCCAGCCTGAAAAATTAATAAACCTTAAATTGAAAATGCAGAGTATAGAGTATTTTCTGCTAATTTACTACCACTCAGAAAAATACATTTGACTTGGCATTTATGCAGATACAAAATGTTCAGAACTTGCATGATAAGAATTTATTGACACTTTCAAAACTTCACTTCTAAAGGCGTAAGACAAATGTTACCTCCTAAAGGCTTGAAGAGCATATTATATCAAATGTTCTCACACCATATTTAAAATATTGTAATTATTATATACTAATGTTTATGAAGACCATAAAGCAAAAAGTTCAGCAATGTTAACTTCCACTTTTACCTCAATCAACATTGCTCGCTCTGTTTTCATGACAACTTCCAGGAGAGGTTTAACCAGAGTCTGTGGAGCAGCTGGGATCAGATGGAATAAATTGATAATTGCTGAACAAATCTTCATTTCCTGAAAAGAAACACAGTTAAATAAATATTATTGGCTCTAATGTATAAAAACAGTATCACACATCTTACTTCTGTTATCCTCTCTGTATTAGCACAGCCAGCAGCCAAATGCAAAGGATTAACACATATACAGCATCTACTTACCATAATGCATGAAAACCTGCACTTGTGGAAGTCTACCCTTCTCCCTCTGGTAATATCATGCTTTAAATTTTATTTTCTTTCCCAGTAGAGCGGTGTTTTACAGGTAGAGCTAAACACTGTAATGACACTGCTGACGGGGCAGTTAGGAGTGCCCACTGCTCTACACAAAGTGGCTCATGCATCAAACAGACGTTCCCCCTAAAACATTTCTCATACATGCCCCACACCCCCAGATTACACAAGAAGAAAGAGAGAAACAGCTTTCTCACAGCACTGTTCAGTCTATCTTGCAAACAGCTGGTTACTCAGTCAGCTCTGTTCTCCCACTAGATATTAAGTTCTCCAGGAGTCCAAAATAATTTTACACTTTTTTTTCATTGTGTGATTTAAATAGAGACTGTATTTCAGTTAGCTAGAGTGTGGATTTCCTTCAGTAAGAAAAGGGAAAGGAAAAAACAAAACAATACATCCACCCTCACCATCTCTCTAAAACCAAGTTCCAGTGTGCAATACCCAAAATGATTTTGTCAACTACATTGCATTTTCTCAACTGAATTTAAACACAAAGCATTAGGCTCCACTCCTTTAACCTGATCTGCCCAGACAGACCCCACAAGACTCCTCTCATGAACTGAAGTGCAGAGCTGAGAATACATAAGACCTTTTGAAACCATTTATGCCTCCACAGAAACTAAAAATCCTGCTCTTCCTGGTACAAACATGCTCAACATCCTTAACAGCAACGTGATCAAAACAGCTCTGCCACAGTCAAACAGAAGACAATTCACAGCACTGCACTCAAAGGCACAATGCACTTTGCCCAAAACACAATGATAAAACTAACAAACCACAAGTTAAAAGAAAAAATAAAACCAAACAAAACAACAACAAAAACAAAAAAAAAAGGAACCGTGGCAACAAAAGAAGTTCCTGGTGCCTCCACTGAGTTTCTCACCTCTACCCCTTCTGCGGCAGGCTGAACCAAAACAGAAGTCACAGCATGAAAGGAAAAAGCCCACAAAAACATCAAATAAATGTACAAATCAGTACATGCTATTCTTCAGGCTGCAGTCTAACTTCAGCACAGCCACTTTCTCATCTTGAACAGGAAGAATGGAGACAATGAGCATCTCACGTGCTCCGGATTGCCCTCCAAAGAACCAGGATGAAAAGCATCCTTTTTTCTACTTTTACATTGATCAGACATAGCTGCTCAAATATTTATACTGAATAAAAAGATTATAGAAATTACTAAGTCAAGGTAAACAATATTTTAGCACCTTTGAAGACAAGTTTGCCAGCATCAACTACGAAACCACTTTCAGTATTTAAGCTACCAAGCTATGAAGTGCTCTAGAACTATAAAGTCCTCTTAGGCCGTAAGGCAGAATTTCCACCATGGAAATTTCCACCCTCTCACAAGAGGAACAGCTGGAGGCAACCATCTACTCAAAACTTATTCTTTCAATTACCAGACATGACCTGAAATCCCATGCCTTTCCTTGGAGAGGCAGGGAGGAGAGGAAGAAGGATTTAAATCAAAGATTTTACTCTCTGAACCAATGAATTAGATTTTAATCACTACTTAATATATTATGTTTTAATTTGTTCCTGTCTCTAAACAGCCAGATCACAGCTCAGGATCACAGCAGGACTATCATAAATTATTTAGGTGAACAAGGCTCAGTTATTCTGGCATCAAGGTGGATCTTTACAATAGTCATCAATTATTATGCAGCATTTCTAACTAAGTTTTCAGTTTGTCTGTAGCTGCCATTTACATATGAAAACTCACCCCCCATAATTTTTAACTACTCATTAAGAGGCCTTGCTGACCAGCCACTATCTGCACTATGCTGGAGAACTGCCTGACACCATCAAGTGGCACCTTCACCCAGTGAGTGCTGCTGGAAAAGGACGAAAGGAAAAGGATGAAATGATGGTAACAGCACCAGTAGAGGTAGGGAAGGATCGTGAAGAAATGAGAGAAATCAAAATGCCAGCTACAATAACCAACCACCAGTTTCACCATCCCAGTTTTTCTACATTTAGAAGCTACAATTACCCAACAGCACAATGTACACACAGACATGTGAACACAGCTTGCCACAGCAACTGTACAAAGACCAAGCTATCTGTGTTCTCCTGCAGTTTCCTAGGGTTTTTATTTCTAAGGAAACTTTGGAGCAACAACTATGGAGCAGAAAAGTAATATTCAATCAGCTTTGCATTGACACAATTCTACTTGAAACGCTTCCAGACTTCTCTCCTCCCTCAAGATGTGACAGTAGATTCTTTCTCAAGTGTCTGGTGTGCACCCCTCACTCAACATATCTCTCTAAACACAATTGCACAGAAAACATCAACAAAAAACATTAAAAGCAGAGGAATTACCAACTAAACATGACTTAGGGACAAGTAAAAACTGTTCTAGAGGTGCCACATTCTAGTTTAAAAGACTATTGCTATAAAAAGATCTGCAAGATATCTGTAATCATCACATTTGAGGATAAGTGAATCCCAAAAGAAGAATATGAAGGTCTTAGAACTACTCTGACATGAATAAAACGTGGTTAACTGAAGAATGCACAGTATTTTCATTAAAACATAAGAAACAAATCTTATTCTACTTCATTAGAGAATATCTAGGTCTAATATAAAGCAATGACCAAATTCAGATTAAAAGCTCTTTTTGCAATGACAGGAAAGAGAAATGAAAAGCCATTAAGCCATTTCCACATTTTGAGGGAAATAAAAAGCCAATGTAATTTCATTCTAATTTGAGAAACAAAGATATTAATAAAATTCCCCCCATTTTTTCTTAGGTGCAATCATAAATCTCAACATTTAATAAAAGCATTTAGTAAAACATTAATAGACCTATGGGACTTCTGGTAATGTAGAGGAAACTGCACTGAAGCAGGAATTCCCATCAGTATTGCTAAGAGCACACAGTATTGACATTACACTGCACAGTTTTCCATTTGTAAGACAACTGATCAGCTTCCCATGCTTCATGGGAAACTAATGAGGCCATTAGTTTCACTGGGAGAGTGATTTTAATGTGATCCCAACTAGTAAATATTGAACTTGGTTTTAATAAATTAAATTTTAAATTAACTGGGATTATGTTATCATTATGTATAATTTTCAAAAGGCTATGTTACGAACATCAAACATATTAATGAAAAAAGGGGGATTATGCTGCTGAGCTTATCAGCCATTCCAGTGAAGAAGAGACTTCCAAGCAGAAAATCCTGAGGGGGGAAAAGAAATAAAAATGCTTGAGCTGTTCCCACACTAACCTAGAACACTCTTTGAAGTAACCATTGTCAGCAGATAAGAAGCTCCTCTTACTAAGACTTCTAACAAATATTCAATATTCAACACTCAATTCAACAAGTTTGTTAGCTTGTAACAAAGCATCAGTGTGTAATCAGTTACAGCAGCATTTACAACTGAATGAGTTCTGTAATTCCAAAACATTAATACTACTTACTTCTTCTCTTCTCACATAAAAGCATTCATTAACTTACATTTCCATCACTCCGTTGTCCACCTTTGTGTGTAATAACTACAACTTCCATCCATTTACGCAGGTGTTGCTATAAAGAAAGGATAATTAGTATTATTCTTCTAATTAGACTGTTCCATTTTAGCATATGCTACAAGAGAAAATGTAGAGGTTGAAATAATTCTTTGAAGGAAACAAAGGGAAAAATTATCAGTTATTTTCATTCCCTCAGGTTGAAAACTTTACTGTTGCTAGAAGTCCTCTCCATATTCAAGAAAGCAGGGATTATAAGTACATATATACATACAAAAAACTTAAGTCTGATAGTCTTACACTTCTTTGATGACTTGCTTCATGTGTGTGCATTTAAATATTTAAATATCCATGCCAAGAAGATAAAGAAATCACATATTCAGTTAAACACTGCAAATAAACAGGGTGATAGCTTCCAAAATTTTATAAATCAAGAAAGCACCAAGACAGGTTTAGTGCATTGGGAAGTAAAATTATTAAAGGTGCTGGTGGTGCCTTGCTAAAGATAAATTTGTCCAAGCACACCTTAGCATAATTAGTTATGTCCTCACTAAAAAAAAAAAATCTCTTAACTTTTTGGTTTAGAAGCCCTTCAGAAATTTACTCAAAATGTTTAAAGAAATCAGGGGTTTTTATTAATTGTGATACAAAAGTCTTTTACTTTCAACATTTACATTGAGTCACTTCTGAACTACTTTGATTTTTCACCAATAAAAGTAGTAGCTGGAAGAAAATTTCTTCTGGAAGAGCTAAAATAAAAACTTGGATGGGCTTACCATCATCTGATCACAGAATTTATCATTGAAAGAGTTTGGGAAAAGCCTAGTGACTGAGGTCAGACGGTTCACAACATTGAGGGTCAGACTCCGATAGTCTCCCAGCATCATCAGCAATGGCCTCATGTGGGTATGAATTTGATCAACTTCTATGGTAGCTCCTTCCAAGAACTGCAAGAGAGTGCACAATTAAGATACAAGTGGAGAGGGAAGTGACTTTTGTGCAAGCTTTTTTCTTAAAATAGATTCACCTGACTTGATTTTTCTTCTTTTATTTTGTTCTTTCAGAATGCAACAGTTCAAACACCAGCTATCGCTGGAAATATATACAGTGACAAGATGGATTTGGGAAGCACTGAGGTATTTCTGACACACAGTAGTATATTCCATAAAATAATCAAGTAGGAGATGTTAATTACAGACAGACTGAAAAACTGCTACAGCTATAAATTAAATACACAGCTATGGACAAGCTACTTAGACCCTGCTATATTAAGAACTGCCTGTGAGTCTGGCTGAAGGCAATAGAGCAAATTTCTGTGTTACAATCTGCAAGCATCCTGAGCAACAGAAAAGGTCAAAAGAGTCTAGCTGCAAGCAGCCAGAGAGAATATTTCCTGTCATAACCAAACACCCTGTGGGCATAAGTTTATCACAGGAAAAAAAACAATCAGACAAATCTGATGTACAGGTCAGAACACCCCGTATTTTCTCCCTGTTCCCTCTCAACCCAACTGTGTTGTTAACAAGCCACAAATAATAAGAACATTCCCTCTCATGACCAAAATGACATGAAAAGACACCTGACCTCTGGCCAGTCAATGGCACAAACAAATGGAAGCCACCAGTGTCACTGCAGTGACATTCCCTGTTCCATGTCAGCCCATCTACACAGCATTACAAAGAGGCTGTAAGTAATTTCATTAGCTTTTTTTTTTTCATTTAGAAGAATGGAATTAAAATCTCACTGAATCAGAACTAGGCACAGCTACTGAACAACACATCATGATGAAAGAATATTCTTTCCCTGTCCTTCCAGCTTTTTTACATGATAATGTAGCATCCACAGGACAGACAAGGCAGTGTCAGGCAAGGACACTAATTCTGACCTCACACAGAACAGCCATGGTCCTGTTCCTTAAGGAAACCATCACACTGTGATGCAGAGGCTAACTCTGCTGCTTTGTTTTACTCTTCCAAAACCAACTACAGGGTCTCCACCACTTCTTTTAGGAACAAAGATAAAACATGGGAAGAGCTTTTACAATAAAGCCAGGCCTGCACATCTGCAAAACTGCTGGGAAGGACTAATGCTATTTAGAAAAGAAGACACATTTACAAAGACCAGACCAACAGAAAGAGGGAAAGACTGGACAGAAGGACTGAAACATTTACCATGGTCCTTACCCAAGAGCTTATAATACTTATATGCAACCTGCATAATTCTTTATGGCCGAGTTCAAATCCCAAACAAACACACCTGACACAAACTTTTATCAGCATCACTAACAAAAACTGAACAGAGCAACAATATTTCCTGTAGAGAACTTCCCCAAGAAGTTTTGTACCAAGGAAGTAAAGCAGAGAGAACAATGGCCTCAAAAGGAATGTTGTTTTAATACAGTCACCTTTCTCATGCATGCTTCTCCTGCCTCCTGCAGCTCATTATTTGTCGAATTCAGTGCCTTGAAAAGTGCAGCAATGATTTTCTCTCTTGACTGAGGCAAGTAATTGCAGGCAGCTAGAGCATCTGCAAATATCAAAGTAAATTTGTTCTCTTTGTTAACTCAATTTCAAAGGAGAGGAGAAAATAAACCCTAATTCTACACTGCTTCTCTTATAGGTTCTTTTTATATCATCTCAAATTGCAGACAGCTAAAGCACTGTATGCATTGCAAAAGCAACAGGCATGATAAAATAGTAAAAGAATGAGAACTCTATTAACATTCTATAGTTTTACTAATGCTTTATAACATAATTAATCTTAAAATATCTTGGGTTCCTTTCAGAAAACTAAATTCTAGTCATGAAGAAAACAGCAATACCTCCCCATTATTCTCTCCATTAAACTGTAACCTCTGGAGAGCAGTCACCAGTCTCCCAGTGCTCAGGTTTTCTGCTGATCTCAGGAAGGAGACTGCCCATTGCTCACAAGGACACTTAACTGCATCAAATCCTGTTTAGGAGGTTTTACTTACTTAAGGCTGCAATTCGAAGAGGTACGAGTGATGGAAGACTTTTGTAGCAAGGTAGTTTCATTAGGGCAGCATCTTCAGCCTCACACAAATTCAGTAACTAGGAAAAATAATAAACAATCATTTTAATATTGCTACTCACATTTGAAACACCACTATCTCATTCCCACCGTTGCAGCCATTTTTTCATCTACAGCACTTTGTTTTTGTCTTAACTCAAAACCAGAGGATTTTCTGCATTGACAATTGTATCCCATATATACAGCTGGAGGTGGACAGCCTTGCCACCTGCACTTGCTGTTGGTATCAAAAACCTTCTGAACTTATGTTTGGACAAGTCAGCTGGGAAACCAAGGGACAAGACAGTTTCTCTAAGTTAAATCTACACACAGGTTTTATATTCAATTTTATTCAAACTATTAGGGACTCAGAAACCTTAACCAACACTGCCTATGTTTGGTGGTACAACAACGTATTTAACTGATATACTGTGTATACAAAAAGACCTAACTATGAAAGTCAGGGCTACTAGACCAGCACTGTAACATCAAAGCTCATTTAATATATTTCACACAGATTGGAATATTCTGTTTAGCTCAGAGCTACTATGCTGTAGGCAAAGCAGACTTCACCTGATGTTTCAAAAGGTAAGTTCTCACATTTCAGTGAAAGTTTAAAATGCATAAAGAAAAATACATATTTTTAACAATGAAAGTCCTAACACCATCATACAGAAGCATCTACATTCAAAGACGAGAACATAAAAAGAAAGTACCTCTGTGTAGAAAACCTTGTGTTCCACAACATTCAGATCCATTGTAAACAATCGGGGCTGCAGGGTTGTGCAAAAGGTATTTCCCTCCATCAGGCCAATCTGGGCGTTCGCAGGTTGGTGCCGAAGTAAATGTTTTTTAGGAGGAACCATGTCCTGGAGAACCTACATGATGTAATTCAGATTACTGAATTAGCAGTCTGTTGAAATCACCCCACAGACCCAGCCACTGAGAAGACACCATTAGTCATGGCTGTAGGTTTGTATCCATTTGCTATTGTGGCTCCAGATGTGTCTTGAGAAATAATTAAGAGAGAGGAAAAGAAACTCTTTGAATTACTTTGATTTTTGATTGACTTTGATACTTTGAGTTTGCAAAACAGTGTAGTAACTGTAATAAAACATATTCTCTGTGAACAGATCTATGATATTTAATAACTTCACACAACATTATGAACAACAAAGAAATTCATAGACTGAAGCATTTCAAACAGTCAAGAAACAAGAATATTTTAAGCTCCTAAAACATCAGAAAAACAAAAAAGTTTGTGTAACTTTTTTCCATTACACCAACTTCTCACTTTCCTCTTTAAAAAGCTTTAGCAAAGTAAGATATCAATTAGGGAGCTTCTCAGTATAATCTGGCATGTTGTCATGGCCCTTAAGGCTTATGTACATTCAATTATCTTTCAAAAGACTAAACAATATCAGCTTTAAGGGGTGTTCAGCCAAAAGTTATTTCAACCAGCTTTGAACTTTATAGTCTCTTTCTGGATAGGGAAAGGCATAGCAATAATGCCACAGATTTAGAGAATAATAAAACTGAGTATCAAAATGCAGAACCTATATGGCCTAGCCTATGTCTGACTGGTGGCAGGATGAACAGCCCATAATTTAAGGAATTAAATCAACCTGAAGACTCTATAAATACTGGCTAAGAGTCAGGCAGACCCTGTATGAATCTCTACAGTGCTCCCTCCAGCTGTTGTGTATTTTAGAACAACAAAACTTAGCAAATGACAAACACATGCTATCAAAGCACTAAGAACTTAATTCACTAGCGTGGAAAGATGTACTCAGAAAAGCATTTCTGCAAATCCAAACTGGAAAACAACTTTGAGCTCAGGTTCAGCAAGTATTTCTGCTTACCTCTTTATGTGGCTCCATGATGACTGTGACACTTTTGCCAGTGACCTGTGCAAGCACCTGCAAGGAATGCATGGCTTGTTTTCTCACAGTGGAGTTGGGAGAGGTTACTTCTCGAACGAGGTCATGCGTGACATGATGGAAAGACTTTTCCTGTGCTGCAAGGATTTCTTCTGTTTTTTCTTCATCTTTTAGAGGAGTTGCACATCTAATCAAGAGCTGTTCTAATGTGGTCTTTGCCATAGCGACCGCTCCATTGGAAACCTGGGGCATCAGAGATTATTTTTATCAGCTAAGTACAGAACAAAGATCACAAATCTACACATTACTCATCAACAAACTTAGAATTTGATTTTGGTAAATCCTGTGATTTTGATTTATCCTGTGATTTTGATTTCCAGCTAAGCTTAGTGATTCTGTGGTGCCAGTGCATCTGTGTTTTTTCGTGATCTACATGCAGCCTGTACATTTCTACTCTGAAAGCAGCAAGTGTAATCCACAAAATTTCGGCAAAGTTATGTAGAAAAATCTAACCTCATTCCTAACTTCAGATCTTGGTTTGAGTGAAAACGACTAGAATTCACTACTAACTCTTACAGGTACAAAAAACTCTGAAGTGCAGCAAAATCAAGATTACTAAGAGTTCAATCTGTGGGAATTTAAGACCAGAAATTTTCCCCATACTATTTGATAAAATTCTCTCATCACATACCTCTCCAGTTAGGTCCATCATAACAAAGAGAAGTGCCTTCAGGAAAGTCTGCTGGTTCTGGAGGACCCAAATCAGTGGCAGCCGTTCCATAAGGAATTTAATGGACACAACACCTCCTAGTTTAGCATACCAAGCTTGTTCATAACAGCAAGCACACAAACGTTCCACAATGTACGAAAACAAGGGAAGCTGACAAGCCTGGAAACAAAGAAACGGATCAGTTTCCTTTTCTCAGCTTAATTATAACCTCCAAAATTTTAGAAGCAAAATTGCTTGATCATTTACATACATTTTTAAAAAACTTACCCTTTCCTTTGAACCCAAGATAATGCTTGCAACATCAAATATCACTGCTAGGGCCACCTCTCCTATTTTGCAGAGCTCCTTCTCCTCATATGCCATGCAGATTGCTATGGCATCAATAAGCACCAAGGGATCCATGCCTTTTGACCCATTTTCTTCACTGTGAAACATGGCTGTGCTAGGCTGGCTCCCAACCTGATAGCACTGCAGCAAGAAAGGACCTGTAATTTGTAACAGGGAAGAAAAGAGGGGGAAGGGGAAATAAAGATAAAACAATGGATATTTCAATATGAATAGTCTTTTAATTAGATTTTACTACTCCTTGGACTAGGTGATGACAAAACCAGTAAGCCCTGTGCCTATTTGCATATAAATGGACTGTAAGGCATCCTTCACGCCTAGAAGAAAAAAAGATTACATCTACTCGAATATTTTCTTCTACGAACTAGACTATGCCTGCAAGATTTAATTAAAATGAAGAGTCATAAAACTTCAAGTTACATTAATGTGACAATGAAGAGTGATAGGCTTATACTATGTCTTTCCCAAATTACTTGTCATACAGGCCAAACAAAAAGTTTTCTTCATGGATTTAAGACACTGCAGGGCTCCAACATTCATTGAGTTCCTCTAAAGGTCCTTCAAAACCACAAGTGGAAACAACCCAGTTAAAGACCATCTGCAAATAATAGTGTGAGTATTAAGTTACAAAAATCCTCTGGAACTACGTAGGCTGTTCCATGCTGCAGTTATTTCTTTGGCTGTAGCATTTAAAGAGTATTATTAGGAGACTGATGTTTTTCTATATCTGTTTAATAATTTCCACTGTTCTAAAGAACCAAACCATAAGGCAGCCACCAAACAAAAAACCAGCAGAGCTACCCAGAAGCAACTGCAATACCATTACTTTTTTAAACCAACTGCTGTTAAGTAAAAAGCACACAAAGCTCTCCACACCCCTCCTGGAAGCCCCTCTGTCCCCTGTCCTCACCGCACTGCTGAGCCACGGCCACCATGGTGTAGTGGCGGATCAGACTGGCCACGAAGGGCAGGGCGCTGGGCCGCAGGTCCTTGATGACGGCCGACATGAAAGCCCCGGTCAGGGCCTGCTCGAACGTCTTCCGAGCCGGGGTGTCCTGGGCCTTGTAGCGGTGAGAGATGATCACGCTGGGGATGGACTTCTCAGTGAAGCTGAAAGACAACGTCGCGCTCAACAGGACCCAACCTGCAGCGCCCGCAGCTCAATCACAGCCAGTGTCAGGTACTTGATTGAAAATTTGCTCTTGGTGTCTTAACTCCGTCTCCAGCTCCTGTTTTCCCCTCTTTTTGATGGAGCTAGACCAGTTCGCTCAGCCCGTATTAATTTTGTCAGCCACTGGTCTCCAGCATGATGGATAGCTCAATTTCATCAGGAACATTTAAGCCAGTGGTTCAGAAGAAGCCACGTATATACAATAATAGGTATACGGGCATCACACTGCAGCTCAATTACAGAATGTCATTTTCAATATTTTGACATTTTTCCTTTTTTTAAAATGACATTTGATTTTAATCTTGAACGATTGAAACTATTCATCAAATCACTGCCCAACAAAACTTACTCATTGCAAAGCTATATTTATGTCAAGTCTAACAAGTCCAAACTGTGAAAGCTACTACGGATTTTAGCTACACTTACTACAATACAAGAGTCAAAGCCACCCCACGCTTTTTGGGCAAAGACATTAAAGTTGTCTAAAAGCAATTAACTCAGTAAGTATCAATGACTAAAATTGCAAAAGAAGTAAGAAAAGCTTCAATAAAAAGCTCTCATACCAAGACAAACAGAGGTTATGTGCGTGACTATGCTATAGCTTAGTCACTAAATGAAACTGATTTTTCTCTTTCACTTTAGTAAAAGCTTAGATGTACATACAAAATGTGACAATCTAAATTAATCTTTAAAATACAGTTAAGCACCAGAATATTCCAATTATTTAAATATATGAAACTATAATTAATCATATTGATCATACGTAATAGATTATACACTGGACTGTAATTAGGGGAAGAAAATTAAACTATGAAACATTAACACATCATTGGCATTAAAAAAACTTGCTAACAAAATTCCTTTTCATCAGCAGGCAAAAACCCCATGCACAGACTAATCATTGTCTCTAAACTAGGTTGTTCCAAAGACACCATAAATTCTACATACACATTTACGTTTAAAGAACTGTCATACTTGGGATGTGCAAGAAGCTGGTACAATGCATGTTTGTTATCGTCCAGGCTCATCATGGCTACCAGGAAGCACTTGATGACTTCCCACGCCTGCCTCCGGTAATAGGGCTCCGTGTTGGCGCTCTTCAGACAGTCCAGGGCGGTCTCGATTGCCTAGAATGGAACAAGAGAGAATCCAGACACTTCTTGTTCTTGGCATTTACCATAAGGACATTAATCAAGGGAATGGTTAATCATCAATATATATTAAAAGTAACTTTTAAAGTATGCACAGTTTGGAGCGCCCAAGTTAAGAAATGCGGAGAGAGCAGAGTTTGAAACCACCGCGGTATTTTCTGTGCTTCTGTACGTGCTGAGTTTCATGGCAGACACATTTTACCTCCATTTCAAGTTATGAATGAGGTAAACCTTCAGTGTGTCTCTCTCCTTCCCAAAAAAAAAAAAAAATCTTCCTCGCCTTCACTTGATCCCTTCAGCAATAATTGCTGTGCCTAATCCCTTTATAATGTATGTATACAATGCATTTATACCCATATATAAATGGTACCTTGCCATGTGTGATGAAATGTCCCTGTAAGCAACCTCTAAACACCAATTACTTAATGGAAATACTACTCTTCCTTTGCAAGAAGATTGAATACATTCTAGATTAATTCAAATCAATCTTTTAAGATATGAAGACAATTAAAAAGGGGAGCAGGTCTCTTGGGGAAATTTCTATTTTGTGTACATATATTTTTACAGAAAGAGAGAAAAATACATAAAAGCACAACTGTCTAATTTCTATCCTTCTCCCACAAAAGAAAGGAAGAAATTAAAGATAAATAAGATAGGCATTAAGTAAAAAAAAAACATGTAAAAATTGCTCTGGACTGCCTTGAAATAAGGAATTTCAATACCTTATCAATTGCAAATAAAAATCTAAGCATCCGTGCTTAAAAAGTTTATGCAGAAAAAGGCCCTGCTACAAAGTGGGCATTTTCCTTCCTTGGTATTTACTTAACTAGTTGTCATCTCAAGTTTTTATCACAGGATCTCAATGAAAAGAAAAATTAGTTTTACACAGACCACAAAAGTCTACCAGGGCACTAAAAGAAAACAAGGATTTCTTGTTTTCAATTTATTCCACTTTTTATTTTCTTTGTAATTTGACATTTCCTTTTCATAGATACAAAGTGTTCAGTAGATAACACACTCTTTCTTGGTCAACACCAAGCAGCTGAAGATTGCTCCGTATCAATGTTAGATGCTTAAATCCTTTGGAAAACTTAGTTTGAATTAAACCTAGCAGGACAGGTAAATGTCAGCAACTACAGTATTTATATGTATTCAATTCATCAGCTTCAGTACAGTGGAGAAATCAGTAAATCTGCATTTTAAGAATCACTTTTCCAAGCTATTTTTAAGCCTGTTTGCTGTACGGAGCCAGAGAGCCAGCTGCCTGTGAAGAAAATTGCTCACTACATTCAGATCATATCTACTTATGAAAGTAATTGAAAAGGTATGAATTAAAACTCTACAGACCAAGTTATCTCAGAATCCAGCTTCACTCTCAGAGAAGATTAGATTGCTGTAATTAGTGAGAACTAAGCATTTGTGATACACCGTGGCTGCCAGATGAAAGCCAGTACAGTACAAAGTGGTTTTGCAGCACTAAGAAGTGCTGCTAGAGACAACAAACAAAACCACATCACTGGAGTCATGAGAATAATCAGCACTGAAGAATTTCTACAGTAAATTTTTGGTACATTTCAAAAAGAAAATAGGGACTTTTAGATGAGATTCCTGCACCTAACCTAAGCAATACACCAGAAGTTCCAACCTTGCCCATTCTGTGAAAGCATTTATTTGGGCCAGTTTAGCTCCCTATCCTATCACTTTGTACAAGCAAACAGCATGCCTAAATCTATTATTTTGGGGGTGAAATCTTAGACAGTTTATAGAGGAAATAAAGGAAGAACTCCCAGACAGATATTTTTAAATTTGGTTTCTCAGCATTGAAAGTAACTTAAGCCCTTACCTTTTCCATTGGGAGCTGAATGGAAGCTTTACAGTCTGAAAATTCAATTGTAATACTGGGTCCTTGGATTTCTGTGACTACATACTGCAGTTTCTGTGATTCCTTCAACATCTTTCTGTTACTTCCACCAAATTTCCCAAGCACACGGTAAGCCACGTGGGAGATGCTGTCAGCAGGATTGCGCAGGGTTCGCCACAAAGCCTGGGGGGTAAGAGGTACATGGGCAGTCCAGTCTTACTTCAACATTTTTCAAGTTGTAATATCAAAAAAAGTCAAGGCAAACACTTATTCTTGTATTTGGGTAACTGACCCAACTGACCCTGAGTAAGTTCATTATCAAGGCTGAATACAAGCAGTCTCAGTTCACAACAGCCCAAGGGCTTTGTAACAAGGTTGTCCTAAATGCAGTTTTAGATTAGATTACTGTCATCAGCTACAAAATCTTTGCTACACTGGAATGTAATTTCATGTTTATGATGAATATTAAACAACATTGTTAATTAAAAAAGCAGGCCAGTTAAGGCTGAACTAAATTAAGCTCAGAGCTAGTTTTGAAATATAAAAAGCAAATAAAGTAAATAGAATATAACCATTTAACAAAGTATATAGAAGGAACAATTTATTCACTTCTAAATCTTCAGAGTTTTCAGCTCAACAGCACAACACCAACTATCCTTCTACACTCAAATCAGACTGGTATTGGTCCCATGACAGATTTTTCAAGTTTTTGTAACCAAAGCTTCACACAAATTTCTAATAATACTCAGCAAATCAATGACCTCTTGTGGTCTAAAAGGAAACGACACGTTTACCTGCATGAGCTCAGCTCGAACTGGCTGAATGTGGTCATACAGAAAGTCTGGCTGCAAGTTATCCACACACAGTTCCAGAGTTCTTAAGCCCTGGCTAACCAGGGTCTGGGATCCATTGAGGGCTGACACCAAGGGGTCCATCAGCATGGGCAGATAAGGCAGCAGTGAGCTCAGACGAACGGGCACAGTGAGGCACAGCTCTACAAACAAGTCTTTCATGTGCTGTTTATGAAGGCCACTTTGTAACATATTTAGTCCTGAAAATTATGGATAAGTCATACACTGACAGGAAAAAGACAGTCCACGGTTTCTCGTTAAAAATTGCTATTTCCTGAATTCAAAAGAACCTGATGTTTTTAAATTCTTTAGAGCTTACAGCTCTGTAAATAATGGATTTACAAAATATAATACCATTCATTATTCTAACTTACATCTAAGGATTTCATGCAGTGAATGCTTTTTTATGTACACACATATAGAAGAAAAAGCCTCTATGCATATTTTAAAGTTTAATATTAGACTCAGTAAGGCAGCATTTGAATACAGCGGATGAAAAAGAAAAAAGAGATAATTTGACTCAAACCTCAGCCTTGTAACAATAAAAAATAATCCCACACAGAATAATTGTTTTTAAAATATTTTGACTCCCGAAAAGAAACATTCAGTGAGTTCAAGTACATTAATTGCCCCATACAGACTAAGCACATTCCCCAAGTGATTTTTCTCCCATAAAGACTTCACATATTCCATAAATCTACTGACATAGGTTTTACATAATGATTTATCCATAATATCTATATTTGCTAACAATAAAAACTGCCCACAGCTAGATGGGAACCAGTCTACAGTCCTGGAATAGTTCTGATTAGCTTGTTTAAGTACCTCTCCACATTTCCTTGCTCACCCTCAGGATTCCTGGAACACAGCTCTTGCAAGCATAAATGCTCAACTAATCAAACTGATTGTTATTTCCATTTCTTTTTGCAGTCTGGCACTACTTGAATTTCTATTTATCATGCCCTTGCAGGTGCACACACATGCCCTCTACTGCAGAGCAGCCAGAGCTTCACTGCCGTGTTCTCCCCACAAAACCAGTGATGGCCTGGCAACATTGCTTCACCTACTCACTCACCCCTCAAATGCTTTGTGCCAACAAAGTTACCCATAGCAAAAAACCCCAAACAAGTAAAAGAAACAAACAAGAAAACCCCAACAGCCCCACAATTAAAAGAAGAAAAAAAAAAAAAGCAGCAGAAATTGTGAAGCAGCCAAAACTATGGAGCCTGAAGCAGCTGACAGAAAATGAAAATAAGCACATTCAAGATATTTAAATCAATTGCTAAACTCAAAATCAGAAGCTACTTATCAGGGGTAGGGCTTTATTTTTGAGGGGTTTTAATTACACAACATAACTTTATTACTACCATTCACATAAAAAAATCAGAAGCTAGGGTGGGGAAAGAAGGTATTGTTCTACCTTGCAGTAAGTTTGGTAACAGCGGCAAGAATTCTTGGTATAAGAGATCATGACTGCCTCCTCCAATAGATCTGAACAGTGCTCTGAGCAGCAGGAAATAGTTATAGGGCTCTTTGGCAGTCTGTGCAAGTTCCATAGAGCTGTTCACAATCTTGTGCAAATGTGGCTATAAAGAAAATAAAGCTTGAAGATTAATAAAATACCGATTTTATCATCGTCGTTGTACTGTACAAGAATTTAGCATGAGATTCTGCAAATCTGACACAATGTAAAGTATTTCCTCTCAAGTATCTGGGGACATGGAGCAGAAATCAGAGGCATCAGAATGACAAGAGAGGACACTTAACAATATTAATTCACCCCTGATCTAATTTCATTACTAGTTCTTGATTTTTGTGAATGCTAAAATTTCATTTTGAAAGCAAACTCTTTCAAGTAAAAAAGTTTATGGAACTGGTGACCTTTCTAGAGCAGAGGACATGAACACTTCACAAGAATCATTAAAAATAGTTGATAAATACAAATATTCTCATGCACCAGAGACAAACAGTAACATGTCTGCATATTATTAACATCTTTCTATATTGCTATGCAAATTCTGCAAACAGCCTTCATCATTCAATTAAATTGTCTGCCCAAGGCCCCTATCATCCATCCTACAGAAACAAAAAAAAGTAACAGAAGCATGAAACTGTGAAGGTAGTAAATTACACTCTTTAAACTTCATCTCCAGCTTATAAAATCTAAACGACCTTGATTCTGATGACAAACTGCAAGAATTAAAGCAAGATCACATGAATATTGCTTCATACTACTGTTAGTTTTCAAAGATTGTGGAAAATTGGTAATCCCTACTCTGTTCTGCACAGTTACCTGTATCAGAAATTTTGTTTGTTATAAGTTAAGAGGAAGGAAAATGAAGAGAAATGATGAGAGAACAATCAGTGTTCCATTAAAATTTTAATGTATTTTCTAGATACAGGCAGCTGCTGCTTTTATGAGGAAAGTGCACTCTTGCTACAAGCTCAGCATTTCTAAATTCACTGAATAATGAGATGATCTCATCAACATAAATAGATCCTTGGAATACACAATATGTTGTCAGTAGAAAAAATAGCATTCCTTAAGCCCAGACTTTTCAAGAGCACAGAAAAATCTAACTTAAGAGGTACATGTCATTGAATATGACATGAGTGAACAAGATTCACCAACACACAAAAAAGTCACTTCAATCCAAGCAAAACTCTTAACATGGAAACAAAGGGGGAAAATATGTGAGAAGATATGCACCTCCTGACCACAAAGTTACATGGGCTTATGGCAATCACAGACCACAGTTATGTATCAGCCATTTATACTCAGAATTAGCACATCACTTCATAGTTTCAAATATGAAGCAAATATTCACAGAAACCATCTCTTATAAACAAGACTCAGAACTTGGAAAAAAATGAAGATGTATCACAAATAGTGCTTCAAACATTAAATGACTCTCAAATGTTAGACAGTGCAAAACTCTTAAGAGTGCTGTTTTTAAACCAGACATTTTTAACACAAATGACCTTTACCTTCAGCATTTGTTCATTTTCAGCTGCAAATAGTGAAACTGAGCCAAACACTAACTTGAACAGCTTGAGATACAGATTGGAGAGTTCCACATTAGAGCCCATTTCTGGCAGCCGATCCAGAAGATACTCCACCAAAATGGTTGCAAACAGAGCAGAGGTAGTAGGGTTTGCCAAGAAAGAATTTGCAACAATCTATAAAAGGAAACCACAAAGAAGTTATTACTGCTGTAATAACAAGAACAAAAGAATAAATGCACTATCTATTAAAAAAAAAAAAAAGATTTCTTTTCCCACCTCCACTGCTACCCAAGTGATTCTGTTTGTCCTCCGTGGAAAACAACCATGCATTTAACTTACTGTTCAAGTTTTAAGTTTAAAATTAAACAGATATTACAGGACTTGCTTTCTGTACAATAGTAGAACATTAGCACAACCACCTGAACAAAACAACAACTCCATAATGTTCAATACTTTTCAGGAAAGAAGTCCATTCACATGCTCTAAACTGAAGTGTTCATGTTTGTATTGCACCACTTAGTCTGGTAAGGTTTTTTCAAAATCCATCTTTAAATTATTTTCGTAACTATTCTTCATATAGACTGCTTCAAGTCTCTCATGCTAATTTCAATATTATGATTTACAATTCCACATATGTCAGCCATATGTTCCTCAAGGCATAAGCTCCTTCCTACATGCTGTTTATTATCAATTAAAGTAAACAATAACATACCTGAAGAGCATAGTTTTTAGAGATCCTCTCCACCATGTAAGGAACAGTAGTTTGAAAGATTTCTTTAAAAGTTAAAGGGTTCATCATTGTGAACACACCAGCAAAATGCTCCAGAACTTCCTTTTCCTCTTTCATCCTGACTGTCTGACAGTTTGCTACTCGAACATATGTCTGTCCATTTCCTGCTATTTGCACCTACAGCAATTGAGAAAACAGATACATTGGTTACAGAATTTGAGTAGCTTCTTCCCCCTTATTCTTAAAATACCTTTTGAAACTAACTGAGATTTTATGGGTTTTACATGCAAGCCCCACACAACTAGAAGTTGGGCACAAGAGCCAGTCGTGACAAAAATATTAAAACTGAGTGTTTTCAGAACAGATTTTAAAACTGTGAAGTTAGAAGTGGAAAAAGACAGCAGGAGGAGATATCAGTGTATTTGTAAATTACTTAATACCCAATCAAACACTCATCACATACACATCATCAGTACTTTGTGTAGCTACAGAAGATAAACACAGACATGAATGCTTCAACTGTTAGCTAAACTATCACTTTCAAGGATAGATTTTCTTCACTACATGAAAGACAACTATTTCCAGTCTGACCTGCCTGCATGAACCGACAAAAATGGCTGTTAAGAAAATAAACTGTTGCTTGCAGTAAGTACTTTGAAATTCACTTTTGAAATGCATTCCTCATATTGAGCATTTCTCAATAGTTGTGGTCCCAGTTAAAGACTTAGTGAAAATACACTGCAATCTGTGCAATGTAATCTGGGGTTTAGCTGACAAATAAATCCTTATAAAAAGATCTAACGTACAGTAAGTGTATAAATAGAAGTGCTACGTGGGCAGGTTACATACCTGATAAATATCTAACGCTTGCATTGCATATTTCACCAGCTTTATATAGATTTGAGTCTCCTTAGGTTGCAACTGCTTATTAGGAATGAATTGTGCTTCTGAAAGAAGAAGATAGTCAAGCATTAAAAATACTACTTGTTTCCATTCTAGACCATTTTTTTTCTGTAGAATTATGAGAGATAAATGTAATTAAATATGCAGTTTTACCGCCAGGAGCTTTGCATGAAGTGATGCCCCACGTGATCGTCTTGACCCCACAGACCAAAGTTTTCACTAAGCTCCGGCAATCCGTGACCTGGAATGTCTGTTTGTCTTCTTTTTCCTTCTCCCCTTGTTTTTCAAACACAGGTACTGGTGCAGGGGCCACGGGAGTGGCTGGGGCAGGAGATGGGACAGGAACAGGGGCTGCGTTTGCTGCCGTGGGCACTCCGGGTAACGCGGCTTCAGCTGCCCCGAGCTCGGACTGGGGCTTGCACTTCTTAAAAATGACAGAGAGCTGGTAGCGTGCTATGGTGTGGAATTTCAGAACAAACACCTAAGGCAAAGGAGGAGAGGCAAATCAAAGAGCAGGGAGGGGGGAAGAAAAAGAAAATAAGTTTCTTCTTCAAAATTCATCCTAAATTTAATAGTACCAATACTTCAAGTCAGCATACTGAGATCAATAGAATTTACAGCTATTTCTGAAGTCATTCAAATGACAAACACTTTTAGTGTGTCAATAAATTAGTTTGCCTTCTTCAAACAACTGGTGCATCCTCAATTTTCAAAAACACAAAAAAGGCCTCCATAGAAAGATCCTTAAAAAGGATCATTAGGTCTTCAAAGAGCAGATATTTCTAATGGTACAGATTGTATTGTGTTATGCCAAAGACCTGTGTGAAGATCCTCTTCCAGGGCTTAAGAAAAAATCCACACCAAAAAGCACACCCATAACCAGAAGGCATTAAAAAATACAATTCTTGCATACTATTACACAAGGAAAAATGATTATAACTAAAATTTAGAATAAAATTATTAAAAAAAAACAAGCTACCCAAAACAGGCATTCAGTTTCCTGCTTTGAAACTAGCCAGTGAATGAAGCTGAGTTGACAAAGCATCTCCACTACACTTGAGGTATTATCCCAGCTGCAGAGCATTTTAAAGAGCCCTTCTCTGAAGCATTAAAGTGAAATACAGTACACAGACTACAAATTCTCATTTCTGAAGAAAGGAGAAAGTAAAAGGTGATTGACAACATACTACAAACAGGATATCCAAGCAATTATCAAATGCTTTAAACAAATCAATACCTCTAGCATCCTCATAAGGATGTCTCTACCATTTCCATTTTCCTGTTCACTTTTAGAACGGATACAGTCTACCAAATTTAGCAGAAGCTTGCAAGACATGGTCTGGATACTGCTTGGCAAGGATTCATCATCAATGTTCTTGGCAAACAGCTGGACAGCCAGGGAGAGGTCATTGAGTGGCAGATGCTGCCGGACGTGATGTACCAGGTCTGCCAGCGTGCTGTATGCAAGGGGTCTACAGCCAAAACAAGCAATGAGGAAAACACATTGAGCACAACAACAACAAAAATGTTGTTAATTGGACTTAACATATAATTACTGCCTGGAAATACTTCCAAATTTCTCAAAGTAAATTTTCTATTTTCATAGGCAAACCCAGAGTTCACAAGGCTTTTCCAGTTACACAAGAGAATTTTAATGAATTACATAACCTAACCAACGATGCATCAGTCTATCCCACAACTCCAGTGTTGCCTCTTTGACCTTTCTTCTCCCAGTGCAGAACACTCCACCACATATTTTCATCTACATGCAGTTAACATGCATGTTAGCCACATTTTGAGCAGTGTTGGTAATCTGTTTCATAATTAATCATAAAAGATTCATGATTTCAAAACCAGTTATGAAAACTGATAAAATTTAAAAATAATTTCTTTTCAAATACCATGTAAAGAATCTAGCAGAGCAAATACTTCTAAATCTAATGCACGTTGTCAATAAGGCACACTTGATACTTAAACAAAAGGAAGCAATTCTCCTAGCTCAGATACTAATTTGGCCAGCAAGCTCACCTAAAATCTAGACTATTGAAGACACAGAAAGTTAAGTATTCTCTCCTTTTTCAATTGCAAACAAGTAAGTTTTAAGGTATTCATTGACAAAACAGTTTAAATCTCATTAGATTTTACACTGGACATAAGATATAGGGTGTTTCATGAAATATTGGGCAGATACTGAGTTGGTTTCTCTGTGATCACTGTTTTGGTTGTCCTCCACAATTCAAAAAACTGAAATCATCTTCATTCACCCATTTTTCTTATTTTGCCCTACACTCACATTACCATGCTGTTCCATCAAAGTGTTAAACAAAAGTCACCATTACAGCAGCAGAAGCTCTGCCAATAAAACAATCTAGTGAAATTAGTTATTTGAAGCAAAGATTTAGGACCGTATACAGAAGCTGCTGTAAATATTAATAATTTTCAAATGAAGCAGCCCTGGTAGGCACTCAAATCGTTATTCTAAACTCTCTCATACCTCAGTGTCTCCCGGGCAGTGTATCCAGAGCCAATCAGTATAGATTCATCAAACAGCTTGTCCATGCATGGAATAAATTCTGTAATTTAGAAAACAGAAAAATGAAAAACCCATACACAACAATTGGCAAAGGAAATAATCAAAAGACAGTTAAACCACTTAACTTAGGTACTTAAACCTAAAGTTGGAAAGTGATTCTACCCCAAAATTAATTTCTGAAGCTTATAAAAGGCAGTGACATTTACAAGGAAACTTTCAAACAATCTCTTATGACTGACTACTCCACTGACACTTGCCCCTTGAGTAACACTGCAGTACCCAGTCAAAGCCAGTTATACTTGCAAAGAGAAAAAAATGCTTACATTATTTTCTACTTCTAAAAACTTTCTCTATGTAATTAATGAGTTACTGGAAATGTCAAGTTGAGCCACCCTGAACACAACAATTCTGTTTGGCCTGGCATCTTGTGATAGCCCAATATAAATAAGTAATGTGCCTCTTAAATTGACAGAAATAGCTGAGATCTTTCCAGTTTAGAGGTACATTTATAAAAAGTGCTACATACGGCTCCTCAGGTCTGTTGTCAGGATGTGCTTAGCAGCAATCAGGAGCTCCTTCCTGAGGTGTGCTGTTTCAGCTGGACAATTGGAGAGCAGCTGCAACATTCCTTTTACCATTTGCTGAGAATATTTAGCCACTAATTCCTGCAACAAAAAAAATAACATGAGTACAACTATTATGACATTCTATTCTTATTCTTCATTTGCAAAATAGCACTCCACCAAAATTCACTTGTTTCTCTTCCAAAATATACTCCTAAAACTAAAATAAAATAGTCATTCCATAAATGCCCAGGGAGGGGGAATGTCACATTTTTACTTTGTATTCACATGAGGATACTTCTGAAAGGATAACCAAGTACAGCCCCACCTTCAGAGATTCTGCACAAGCGCTCCCATCTCCAATCCCTGATGCACTGCAGTCATGCAGATCACTTGCCTGCCATAAAGCAGCTAGAAACATGATGCATTAAGTAACAAAGTAATAAAAATGCATCCTACCTGGTAAATTCTGATGATGTAAGCCAAAAAAGACAATGTTTTAATCTGAGCAGCGATAAAATCAGCATACAATTCCTTGTTATAAAGTTTATGTTGTCTGAAATTAAATTGAACAGTGGTTACGATTCTGTTCCTCTTCTTTAAGACCTTCACTCAGAGAATTCAGTGAAGTTTCAAATTACATCATCTCGTAGTGAGGTTCTTGCTTCTTAAAGGAATACAATCCCTATGGAAGAGCCCATTTCCAACAAGCCCTCTGCCATTCCACTTCCCAGCAGCACCTTTCTACAGAAAGCCAAGCCAATACAAAGCATCAAACTTTTGGCTCAATTCCCCTAACTGGGGCCATTTTTCTCTGAGCAATATTCCCTCCCATAGACTTGTCTCTCTCAAGCTTCAACCACTTAATCAGATCATCCAGGCAAGACAGGGAAAGGCAGAGATCTTGCTCCCACTGCCCTGATCAGAACCACTTGCTGCTCTTCAGAAACATCCCTCTCTGAGGCAGGAAAAGCAGTGCCTATCCCTGCAACATCACAAGGCTTCATGTAAGCTATACCTTGGAAGAGCACAAACATATAACTGATGGCACAGCAAAGATTAAACAACAGCATGTGTCCAAGCTCCCAGGGTCTCCATCACAGTCTGTGGCAATATGGGTTTTGTCAGAAACTGTTTTAAAAAAACTCATTATCAAATAATAAACTGGGATCTACTGCACAACTATGGACATTATCAATGGCATATAATGCCAATTACTTCACATACAGAACCTCGACAATTTTTAGTCAAGTAATCTTTGCTACTTTTGAGATGAAAAGCAGTTAAGACTAGAATCAAAAATCACAAGATACAAGATAAAAATGTTTTGAGTAATACTGAATGACAGGTTTAAGAAGTTTATCCCAAATATCATCAAAATACTGTTAAATGCTCTTACCTTGCTTGAGCAGAAACTTGTATTATAATAGTGTTCATAATTAAGGGCACAAATTCAGCTACTACATTATGAATGTTCAGTTTGTAGAGCTTAAAAAAAAAAATAAAGTATCATTAGAGAAATTCACAAGTCACACTTGCAGTCAACTTACTGGAGAGCTAATCAGAAAAAAATTAAGACATCTCACCAGCTTATTTTTAGATGATATTTTAATTTCAAAAGTATATCACATTCATTTTTACTAATATGTTAGCCAACAGAAGTTACACAAGCCATTCAGTAATGAAGCATTTACATGCAAAATCCTGAAGTGTACTAACCTGATACATGAGAACAACAATAATAGGTAGCTCAGCCAAGACCTTTAGTGATAAAGATCCTCTGGGAATTATTGAATGCTGAAAGAAAGAATACATGCTTTATAAAGAGTTTAATTATTCATTCAAAAGAGTATGTAAAACACAGTTTTAGAGAAACTGCTCATTTTAGAAACACCATACTTAACAATAATGACTTTTAAAAAACACAAAAGCATTTAGTATTACATTAAATAAAAATCCTGTAATTACAGCTGCATAGAAAATATCTGGGAAGTTTCAATCTTCTTCTACAGAAAAGTTTTGCTAAGAAAAACAAGCAAAAAGAAAGTCTGTTGTTTTTGCCTGGCCTTATGCTCTGTGGTCCTGTGCTCCAGGCCGTTCCCCAGTCAGGAGCAGTCAGAACTCTCACCGTTCTCGTTTCGCTGTCCTCTCGCTCGGGGTTCACTTTCACCACAATGGTTGTAATCATGCCAACCATTTCAGGAGTGGGAACAGTGTTCTCTGGAATCACCTGAGGGTTCTCAAAATACCGATTCTACGAGGAAAGAGCAGAAGAAAAATATCATAACACCATTAATAGTCGAAAGGCCATCCCTCTCCTTAGAACTCCTCCATATAATTTTCCCCCAGAGCAGTTTTCTCCTCTCTGCACGTGATGTTTGCACTGCAGCATCTGCCTGGACCAGACACACACCCTGCAACCTTTCCCACCGGAACAAGAAGCAGAAAAGCTCTGCCAGCAAAGGCAGTCCTTTTGCTAAAGGAAAACATCCCAAGAGTTACTCTGTATGAGGGATGGAGGCTCAGACAAGCGCTTCATGACCTCACCCTTCCCTCAAAAACTGACACATTTGGCTACAAGGAGACAACCGCAGCCAACCCCACCCTGCTTCAGTACCTAAACTCACCTCGATTTTCTCATACCAGCAATAGTGTGGCACACACGGAAGATTTTCCAAATTAAAATCTAAATGTCTCCGTTTTTAGACATAGTTTTGATAAACAGATTCACTAAAACTATATTTACTTTGTGTCACTAGATACAAAATAATTACGTCAATATCTCTTAGAGAAAGAAATAAAAACTAGTTTTCTGACTGTAGCAAGAGCAGTTTAACAAATAAAAAGCTTACCACTACTTTTGGAAGTTCCTTGTAGATCTGTTTCACAAAGTCCAAAAAATGATGAATCTAGGGAGGAAGAAGTCAGTTACCATAAAGAAATTATAACAAAAATTGAAAAAAATCACAACTTTAGAATCTCTCTATTAACAGTACAAATACATAAAATCTCTACTCACTTTTCATGGTAACTGAAAATAATCTGAAAGTATTCTCCTATCCCCTTCTGCTCTGTCAGCATTAATTCAAATTTCTCTTGGAAAGAATCTAATCTACCCATCATCTCTACATATTTCCAATACAGTATTGTTAGGTATAATTACTATGAATCAACTAAGTCTTCCCAAGAGAAAATCAAGGCAAAAAGGCAACAGAATAACAATGCAAACTTCCAAATTCCCCTTGATGAGTCACAGGAGAGAACATGGGAGGCAGGGGAAAGTCAATCATAGTAAATTCCTTTTTCAGGATTTTCCATTACAAACTAAAAAGGCATCAATTCTCTTCCTTAGACTGATCATATTGTCCATAAACATTTAAACCAAGTATAACTACGCTTAAACAGTTTGGTTTTTTTCCCCAGGAGTGCTAGCATTATGCAATCCTCTTTTAAAAATTACTTAAAGGTAAAAAAAAAAGGAAAAAAACTAAACATATGGTTACCACTACAGGTCAGGCACCATAAAAGGACAGCAGCAAAACAAACCAATCAACCCACTTGAACAAAACAGCAATTCTGAAGAGTATGGCAGTAAGTTTTATACCATCTAACAAGAGTTACAACCTACTTCTTGAGTGATTGCTGGTCGGAACTGTTTGTGCAATTCAATAATTATTCTTAAGCAAATCAGTACATTTTCTTCATTCTCTGTCTGGAAAAAAAAAGGAAGACTTTTTAGTGAGCCCACTGCTGAATTCTTCAACTACTCAGTGGGTACTTCAAAACCCTTTAAAATTATACTCTTCTCAGCAATCTAAAGTGCCCCATCAATGGATTTGTGTGAGCAAGATGCCTTTCCTTGGGTACCTTGCAGTCCTAGAGCATGGCTGAAATTAAAGCCACCCCTCTGGGAGTAAAACACAGACATTTCCACTCTGTACCATCAGATCTGTTCCCATTGCCCCTCAGAGACCCCCACATGAGCTTCAAAGGATAGTGTTGTGAATTCCAAGACAGAAAACAAACTCCAAGAATAAGCTATCTGCCAGAAAATCTTGCTCACCATGAGAACAGTACCCTGCATTTGTAAAATCCAAGTTTCTAAAGGGCAGAACAGAACACACAGAAAACCTGCAGGTGGTAAGAGAGGACATGGGTGAAGCTTAAATAGAATGCCCTGCTCCAGCAGCACAGCTATGGAAAATCCTACCCCCAGCAAATTTTGGACATGAAGAAAGTAGAGGAAAATATTTCTGAAAATTTGACACAGTTTTAAGAGGAAGAAAAAAAAATACCTCTAGAAATCTAAACATCACAGACAGGATATTTTTGGTATGAAGTCGAAGATGTTCATTTGTTGGTATTCTGTGAATTATTTCAAGCACCAGCTTCCGGAGTTGCTATAAAAAAAAGGAAAGGAAAAATAAATATATGACAGAACTTTTTGAAAAATCCACAACACCCAACAATTGGTTGCAGCATCTTTTCCATCTTAATAATTCTGCTGAACTATGTTGAAATAGAAAAAAAACCATTTTATTTCATGTAGGCATAGGCTTGTATACAAAGACATAATCCTTCCTACTACCCACCCATGTGAATGAGGCAAATTTATCAAATTTACCATTGAAAAATCAGACTTTTTTTAAGGAATGCAATTTTAAGTATTTAATGACAAAGATTCAACTTTTGCCTTTCATTTCTAACCTTCAGTAAAGTCAGTAATTTGTAACAATGTGTAGTATTTCAGCAAGAAAGCCAATTCTGTTGCACCTAGTTTTCCTCCTTCTTCACTGAAGCCCAGATTTGCCAAGTTTATAAGTAACTTATTTAGAAACAGGACTTTTTCAATTCCACTCCAAATGACAGATCTATTTTTAGCAAGTCTTAAATCAGTTCATTAGGTTAATCAAGGACTTCACTGCAAAGAGGCAGAAGATGGTCCACACAGTTTACCTGTGCTGGCTTCTCCTGCAGAAACTGAACTTCCCCATCCTGTAGAAAGGTGAGAAACCGAGGGATGATGTGTTCCAGGAACGTTGAATATTGAGGGGATGATGTCACATTCTAATTAAAAACAAAAAATGGGGAGGTATGAAACAGACATCACACAAATTATATTCAGTTACATTCAAAGCCACTATTAAACCTTTTCAGTGAATTTTGAATAGATTCAGTGACTAAGTATCTGCTGACACACTACAGAACCAAATGAGTTCCAAGAGAACATTAGCAAAACAAATACTGAACAAGTTCTTCCCTACTGAAGACAAGAGCAATGAGAATCAACTAAGCTGTCACATTCTAAACAGATCACCAGACTAAGCAGTTAAAACTATTCTTTTAGTCAGATAAATTGTTTCAGAGACGGCAGGTCAGTTTAAGCAGATAAAAAATTCCACAAGAATGTTTTTTAGTCTTCTAGAACTTCAAAAGAGGCACATAACTAAGTATTCAACTGAAGTATAGTTTCTGCTAACACAAGTTTGGGGTAATCTGATGTCAGATTCTGCATCTGACAACTCCTCTCTCACTTTCACACCATGGAATACTCAGAGGAATTAGAAGGGCCTCTGTTTCACAAGGGCACAATACACATTTGAACTAAATAAAAGAAACCTTTAAATACAGACATTTTATAGCGTTCAAAAAAATAGAAGAAAAATCTCTTACTTCACTTTTATTTAAATGCTTAATGAATAAATATTAGGCAATGAAAGCTCTTTAATTCCAAATGTAATTCTTCAACAACCTGGCTAATTCCTAAATAGAAACCTAAAATCAATGACTAATAACTATGTAAATCATAAGCCACGGGATACTACTATTAATCTTTTAACTGTGTAACATCAGAAATTCAATTAACATACAGTAAGCACAAGAAAGGCTGCCATTGCAGAAAGTTAGGGGTTTTTTGTTGGGGTTTTGTTGCTTGGGGTTGTTTTCTTTTTATTTACCTCAAAATTCTCACTGACTTCTTGCATCATTTTCAATTTGGTTTCATCAGCTGAAAATGGAAATTCAAGCAAAAAAAATGTGAGTGTAAAACTAGGTCATGAAGGAAAACACCAGGCTCATTGATCAAAGAAGCAATCAGATCTTATCAGTTTAGCTATCACTGCCCAATTATAAGACACACAGTTCTCTCAAACAACCACCACACAATTGCACACACACACAGCTCACTCACTTCGGCTCATGCAAGTGTTTCTCATCATGTTGCTTCTTCAAAAATCAAAACCCAAACAAATTTCAAAGTGAAATCGACAAACTTCACCGCCTCATTTATCAACTGCCTGAACAAGTCTGAAACACTTGTGAAACAAACTACTGAAGAGTTGAAATTTTCAATAAGAAAAAAGTCCCTTACGTGTATTGACATCTGTGAGAGCAGCCACAAACTGAAGGTATTTTTTCATCAAAGTGGTTTGGTCCACCACCGTAGGCCCTTGCGCTGAAACAAATGCCATCTTGGAGGAGGAAAGATCAGCTTTCAGTACGTAAAATCAAGATCAACACACCTACAAAAGAATACAGAAGTATTTATTAGTTTGTATGGCTTGTTAACAGCAGCTATCCCATCACCTGCACCCATTCTTCTGACATATTGAAGAGGACCACCTTTTCCAAAAACCACAGCTGTCACATTTACTTAGGCTTACAAATATAACACCAAGCATGTACAGCACTCACTGACACGACTGCACTAACAGATAAAAGGGGTTATTGAGCTCTTCACAGCACATTTAAGCGTTTTGCCTGGTTTCCTCTCTCCCAGCAGCAGGCTCCAGGCTCAGGGATGCTGCCGACACTGCACACCTGTTCTCCTGCCTTCCGCCCCAGCCAGATCCCAAACTTACTGCTGCCCTCGGACACACCCCTGCGGGACTCACTCCCAGGGGTGCCAGCAGCTGTCCTGCTACCACAAACTGCCTTTCTCGCCCGTAAAGAAGCCTAAAACCACATCTAGCTTGAGAGACCGGCGACCTCCCTCCTCCCCTCGCGGGTTTCCCGTCAGTTTTGCTCCCGGCCAGGTGCGGCCGAGCCGGCCCGCAGGGCTGGGGGTGCCCGCAGCCAGACCAGGACCCCGCGCCCCTCACCTTCCCCGTCGCAGCGCTGCTCGCCCGGGTCGCTCCCAGCTGCCAGGGCGCCATCACGCCGAGCCCATCTCCGCCCTGCGAACACGGGCACCGTGAGCGGCCGCAGCGGCGCTTCCCCCCGTCCCTCAGCCCTCCCGGTGGCGTGCTCGGCCCCAGGCCTCCGGCGGGGCTCCGGCCGCTCCCT